>JAECUM010040910.1:0-22578 GCA_016617855.1 Megalonaias nervosa
TTTTTTTATTTATTTTTTTTTTTTATTGTTTTTTTTTTTTTTTTTTTTTGCATGTTGCTATTTAAAATGCTAAACAAAATGGAATCTGTGTTGAGAATTCATCTTCTTAAACATTCGTTCTATATTGACAGTTCCCGTCCCATTGAAGGAGCTCGGGTGAGTTTACAGAGAAATAAATTGTTTTGACTCTATCATTTGGACTCATTTCATTCGCGTTTCACTTAAAACATAGTAGTGCAGATGACGCAGTAAATCTGGCAAATGCAATATATTATGGAAAAACATGGGAGAGAGCAGTATCTAGAGCAGTGATCACATTATTATCGTTGTGACTGCTCTAGCTAATAGAAAAGAGTGTATAAATATATAACTATGATGATGCAAACTCAGTGTAGTAAAATTGCTAGCACAGAAGCACAAGGTGGAGATAGGAACTCTTCTAAGATTTAAGTAGCTCTTACATGGCGTTCTTTATCAGAATTTGCAAGAGGACTACATTAAAAGAACCTTAATAATGTACATTTTTCATGTTACTATTTAAATATGCTAATCACAATGGAATCTATGTTGAGAATTCTTCTTAATGTACATTAGTTCAATAATAACAATTCCCATCCCATTGAAGGAGACTGGGTGAGTTCACAGATAAAAAAAAAGTTTTGCATCTGCCATTAGGGCTGATTTGAACTCCGTTTCACTTACAACATACCAGTACAGCTGACGTAGCAAATCTAGCAATTATAATGCCATACGGAAAAACATAAAAGAGGGCAATAAATAAAGTAGTGATGACATTATATCTAGATGTTTTGCCTATTACCAGCGGTTGATGTAGTTCCAGTATCACTATGAAGGGATGTTGTTATCGTTCGTACTTTTGTCGCTTTAGATATTTCTGATCCTATTGTTTCTGTTGGTGCTTTTGCGGAGGCTGATATTGTCAAAATTGATGTTGCTGTTGTCACCACTGTACCTGTTTTCATTGTCAATACGCTCATTGATGGATTTGATTGAATTGGCGCTGGAATCGTTGTTGCTGCTATAGCTAAAATAAAAGAATATCTGAGTATATAAGTATGATGTTGCAAACAATATATCTAACCAAATTTAGTAAAACTGAAATCACAGAAACAATCTTCTATACGCTTTCAGTTTTAAGGCTTTGACATTTATGCAACCATTTCTAGCTTCTACTAATGCAACATTGTTTCTTCTTTTTGGTTTTGCTCAAGACTTTGAATTATTTTAGTTGCATTATTAATCGTTGACTTTGATTAGCAGTTCATTTCGTTTGTTGTTTTCCGTTCTTAACTCCACACTAAATAACAACTTTGATTTAGATGTGGATTTACCACTTACCGTGGAGCACGTTAAAATCAAATATATCCTGGTACAATGTCTAACTGAATTGTTTGGTTACAACCTAGGCAAGAACCACACGCAGAAATTTTAAGAATCGTTAATCCTCCACTATTCTGCAAGTGAAATAATCGTAAAGTTGACATGAGGAAATAATAAATAACCACACTTACAGTTGAGTTTAGAAAAATATTACTTGGACATTTGTTATCCAAAGATACTAAAGGCAGATATCCATTGATGTATTTGCCTTCTACATGGGTTAATACTGTATTTCAATGAATTTATCTATGGAACTTCAACGAGGATTTCCTGAAATAAATAGTCAATAGATAATCTTCATTTAAATGCATTTGTGCATTATTTTAATGAAGTTATAGGAAGCAACACTGATCATTCAGTGTGAATAAATTGATAGCAGATACTCTTCATTCCCCTGTATATTCCTAACTTTCAAGAAACACGCTTTCAGCGAGCCCATAACATTCACCTTTTCATCGAAGACATTGAAGAAAAAAAATCTACTGCACAGTTAGCTTTCTTGTAAAGGCGTTAACACTCTCCATAAAAATAGAAATCTTTATAGCAGATTTCACTAACATCGCCCATTTCGGCATAGTTTGATATAAGTTTACATTTCCTTTCTGGAAACTAAAATACGCCTTTTTGCTCTCGTTGATAAAACCATGGATAAAAAACTTGCACTTCCTTGTGCAGACTCTTACCAGCTTTGCCATTGTAAATAAAAAATGAATGAAAAAGATGAACATTTAAAAGTCATTCCCACTTTACAAATGTCATAACTAGCATTTTACAAAAAAACTACAACAACAAAGTTATCGTAATATTTCGAAATGTTGAATGCCCTGCTGTTGAATTGTCAAGAAACTATTTCTGCCACACTCTCGATTTTATCATGTAACAATATGCACGTATTCAAATAAATAAATAAATAAGAGATAGCACTTACGAATAGCCAATCCCTAATAGAATAAAGACATCTTTATCAGGCACCCATTCTCCAAAACAAACATATGAAAAGCCTCCAAATCCAGTAATAAATGATGATGGTACGGAATATGATGAGCAAAACCATGATATTTGTCTTAGACGTTTCTTTGGAAACATCAATGAACCAAATATCATATCTACATTTCTTTGCAACTGCAAGCAAATGTTACGGAAGGAAGATGGAGTTAAGAACACTTGCAAGCACTAAATAACGTCTGCAATGTGTTTAACAATAGATTCGCAAGAGTGTGTGCATTTAACCTTCGTTTTATAGCAGATGGAGGAGTCATTTCAATTGTACGTCTTTTCTGTTGCAATAGAAATATGCTAAACATAAAATCAGGTTGACAATTCATCTTCTTGCAGATTAGTTCCGTTTGATCACTTTCTTTTCTACCGAAGGAAAACAGTTCAGGTACAAAGAAATAAATTGTTTCGATCTGCCATTAGAGCTCAATTTATTTGCGTTTTACCAACAAGATACCATTACAGCTGAAATAACAATTCAAGCAGTGCATTATGGGACACACATGGAACAGTACAAGATATTAAATGCAGTAATGGTATTATATGTAGAACTCTCAATATTACGAGTGGCTGATGTAGGTTCTGTATCACTATGAGGAGATGTTATCGTTCCTACTTTTGACGCCTTAGATATTTTTAATCTTTTTGATTCTGTTGGTGCTTTTGCGGAGACCGATATTGTCAATCTGATGTTGTTGTTGTTGTCGCCATTGTACTTGTTCTCACCGTCAACACTTTCAATGGTGCATTTGATTGATGGGGCGCTGGAATAGTAGTTGTTGCTCTCTTTCTAATAGAATATATAAATTTGATGATAGAAACAATGGATCGAACACAGTATAGTGAACGGCAATCACTGAAGCAATCTTCTATATAACCATTCTATGCAATTTTAAGCCTTAACAGTTATGCAACTATTGTTTAGCTTCTACTGTTAAGACTTTGTTTCCTCTTTTTGTTTTCGCTAAAAGCTTTGAGTTTTTAATTATTAATGCTTGACCTCGACTAAAAGTTCATTCCGTTTGTTGTGTCCAGTTCTTAACTACACAACTGAACAACCCTTTATCCATTTACAAACATTGATTGAGAGGTTTATTAATTAATTACAACGTAGTACGCTAAAATCAAATGTAACCTGTGTTCTGCATATGTAATTATATTCTTTTTTGTTAGCTTTAACAATTTTATTCATTACATGCTTTTGTAATGTAACATCGTATGCTGGACATCACCTTGTCCAAAATGTAGTTCATTTCTGCTTGACCTGATTGACATTTTTAATTTATTCATTGTAAACAACTAATACATAGCTAAATTATTCTCTCTGTATATGGGCTTAATATCAGCATCATTATTAACAGAAGAGGTAAATATATTGATTCGGGTCAAAGTTTTGGAGTTTCCTAAGTGAATTATACATATTCCAGGTTATTGTTTAGTAAACATCAGGATCACTCTAGAACGTTATTTTTCATTAGGTAATGTCTTTTGTTTTAGAAAATGTTGATTGTGATCTGAGTTCAACTAGAGAACTACATAATCTTGTAATTGTGAGGACTTGGTCATTCGTGCTTTAACATCTAGCACTTTTAAGTTGTGTTATATGTTGTGCCCAGGAGTTTTGGACTAGAATCTTTTTGGGTTTTTTTTGTTCAAATTATTAAATTCAAGGAATAGAGACATTCACTAAAATCTAAGTATATTGAAACCTGGAAATATATTTCTGTGATTCAACAAAAGACTGTTGACACATCAACACTTCAAAAGCTTCCACAGACAGTCATCGACTTCAGTTTTAGAATTTTTTCAGGACTTTTACTGACTTTTATTCAGGACTTTAAATTACTAGGACTTTTGTGCGTAATTCTTGGCTATTTTGGGATTTTATTCGCAGCATCGTAAGTTGGGTTTTTTTCTCATTTTCACTTCGTATTCTAGGGAAAAGATATATTTGTTAAATTTTACACAGCTTGTTGTTTTTTACTCTTTTCTGTTACTTATTTAAAGAGCATAGTCTCCTAAGAGAAAACTGGGTGCTCGTCCTTGTTATACGAATATTGCTACAATATTTCGGAAACTTTGTTTTTCAAATTTAAATTCCACAAGTTTCGGAATTTCTAGAATGCCAAGTATTTTTTCAACTTTTAGAAACCTTTGTTGAAATCAACAAGCTTTCTACAATGTCATCTAAAGTGGAGATCTTTATTTCAAATCCAACCCAGAAACTGTTAGACTCCTTGCAAAAAGATGAATTTGTTCAGCTTGCCAGAAAATATGATCTTTCTGAGGCAAAAGCTTCTTTATCGAAGCAAGAAATAGAAAAATTGGTCCAATATTTGGTGGAAAAGAGTGTTTTGGACAAAACTGCTTTAGATTTGATTGGTAAGTCTGTATCAGACTCTAATAAAACAGTAAAGGAATCAGAATCAAAATACAAGATGGAATTAGGGTTAAGAAAGCCGGAGCTTCAAGAAAGACAGATCCAGTTAGATACAGAGGAAAGAGAAAAAATGCAGTTGCAGTTTCAAAAAGAAGAAAAACTAATGAAAATGCAATTGGAGAAAGAGGAAAGACAAACAAATGCAAATGTAATTGGACAATAAGGAAGGAGAGGCAAATGAAAATGCAAATGCAAAAAGAAAAGGAAGACAGATAATTGCAGAGAGAAAGAGAGAAGGAAGATGGGGGACTATCAATTAAGTTTAAAGAATTAGAGCCTGCAAGTGAAAAGCACATCCCCACTTTACATACAAATTCAAGATTTGATGTTACTGAGAATATTAGGTTAGTGACCTCCTTTAGAGAAAAAGAAGTAGACAAATATTATCCTCAGTTTGAAAAAATTGCTGAAAATTCGAAATGGCCAAGTGAGCATTGGATTTTATTATTACAGAGTGCACTATTTGGCAAAGTCCGAGACATGTATGCTTTCTTGTCAGTACAGAAAAGTGCTGACTATTGTTACGACCCTGTAGTTAAATTACATGTGTGTTAAAATTTGAATTCTTTCTAATTCTTTCTATTTCATTTTTATTTCATTTTTATATCATTAAATATAATTATTATTATGATGATGATTATGTTTGCAGGGTCTGATATTTTGTTAGAAACATAGTGTTTATTTAAAACGTAAATGTGACTCTCGTAAGCACGATTTTTGTATGGCTGTTTTGTCATGTTAAGTAAATAGTCGGAAATAGCTATGCAAATGATTGGCTATGACCACGGTCATTTCTAATAATACTTGTTGACATTCTATATTGCGGTGGCGAGATTTCGAAATCGCATGATTTCTTTGTGCTTGTACATGAAATGACGTATTAGTTTGCTTTAAAATACTCAGGTGCCTGCGAACTAGTCGAGAGTCATATTTTAACATCTTAGAGAGTCACATTGTAACATCTTATAGAGTTTCTAATACCTTAACAAGAAGGTATTCTTTTGTGCTGGAAAGAGTTGTTCGTTCGTACGTATGAAGAATAACATGTGTTTTGTTATTGACGATAGCTGTACTTCATCTACCTTTTAAATAATAATTATTTTCCCTGGAGAACTACGCAACTGGCTTTGGACAAGACATTTGCTGAAATTAATTCTAAATTGGAACAGGACAATACAAATTGTGATTCACAGTGAAAATTCTGGACATTTATGTTTAACCTTCGTCTGACGTCATCATCCGCCATCTTGGAACGGAATTGAGATTCAGACTACGTCAATTTAGAACTGTTTATTCACAGGACTTGTGTTTTCACAATTTTAGAACAAATTTTTGGATCCTCTTCGTAAATTGTAAGTCTTGTTTCATATTTTTACCTTTTCACCGTGTTTTCTAGGGAAATAAATTATTTTTGTTAAAACTTACAAAGCTTGTTGTAGTTACTCTTTTCTTTATGTTACTTTAAACAAGCCGAAACGTAATACTATGATCAGGTCAAGGAGTGCACCTTAAAGGGTTGTGAGTTAGTCACTGAGGCTTATCGAAAAATTCAGGAACTATAAAAGAGAATCTAGACAAACTCATGTCGAGTATGCAAGAGAGAAAGAGCAATTATTTGATTGGTGGTGCTTAGCCAAAACATGATCAAGATTACAAAAATCTCAGACAAATTGTATTACTAAAAAAGTTCAAGAATTGTGACCATAGTGACGTTAAGACTTATCTTGATGAGCATAAGGTCGAAACTTTAGAAAATACTCTTCGTACTGCTGACGAGTATTCCTTAGCTCATAAAGTTTCTTTTGTAAGTAAGCCTTCCACTTGTTCCGTGCAGGCTCGTACAATAATAACAAGAGAAAAGAGTGATGTCAACAAGCTTTGTATATTTTAATAAAATAATTTATTTCCCTAGAAAACAATGTAAAAATTGGAAATAGGACTTACGGTTTGTGAATATAATCCAAATTTTAATCCTAAGAATAAGAAAATACAAGTCCTATCGCTAAACAGTTCTAATAGAATCCAGGTTCGAATCTCGACGACGTTCCAATATGGAAGACGATGACGTTAGATGTGGTCGTTGTACAAATAGCAACAATTCCTCAATTGAATCACAGTTTATGTTTCCGAATAATTCCAGAATAAATTTCCACTGAATTTCTTTCTCCGAGAACTTTTACAAAAATGTTACACTCGTTTGGTTTTCTAGAGAATAAATTATTAAATTCCAAAAACAAATGAACTTCAAAAACAATCTGGTTTCAACAATAGAAACCTCTCCAGCCCTCAAGGTTTTAAAAATACAACTAACTAACTGAAAAGCTCTCAGAAAGGGTATTAAATCCAACTAAAATATCATCCCGTTCTCACGTGATAGGTCACGTGGTCTCATAACGCTCGAAAAACGTAATAGAAAATATGAAATTTGTCACGTAGCAAGAACAGCCCTATCCAGGTTCTCACTCTGAAATAAATTTGAAAATAAAACATTGTTTATTCAGACTACACGTAGACTGAACTGACCTTGGCAATAGCCAATCGTTTTCGCGTAGTGCGTACACTACCTCGCAACAGAGTAAACTAAAAATAATGCTAATGTAACATCTTTTACGTTTTAGATAAATAGAATTACTGAAAGAGAATATCGAATCCAGTGAAAATAATCATTACAATAAAATGTAATCAAACAAAAATAAAATAAAAAAGAATTTTAAAACTAACACACAAGCAATTTAAGTACATATACGTAACACACTCAGCAGTCTTCTGGTAAAAAAAACTATTTCAAGGGAATACAAACCCATCTAAATTCCAATGTGGCACAACTTTTAGAAATCAAGTTTCTGATCAGATTGATCAAAAGTCCTTATCTCTTCCTACGTCTACCAATTGCAAGAAGAAACGACACGTTATTTCTGATTGCTACAAACTGAAAATAAGCAACAGAATCAAGACAGACCTATTCCAAATGCTCTTATTTCTAAGAGGTCAAGGTCACGGTCATGTATTGAAGGCAATACACTTGTTGGGTCTAATAAACTCCAGTCTAATTTTATTATAGAGAATTATGAACCATTCATGTCGAAGGGTTCTATATCACTCTTGGGTGATTCATCCAATCCCATCCCTATTCAAATTTTAAAGGACACAGGAGCTTCTCGGAGTCTTTTGTTATCAGGTACTTTGCCTTTTTCTGAGAAGTCTTCTTTTAATAAAAGTGTTCTTATTGGGGGACTAGAGTATGGCTTTCTTAATGTTCCTCTCGATTGTGTAAATTTGTCATTAGACTCATTAAATTTGTCATTAGTCTCAAGACCCGTGACGGTCGGAACAGTGTTGTCTTTACACATTGAGGGTGTTCATTTATTACTAGGCAATGTCTTAGCTTGAGACAAGGTTATGGTTAATCCACTTGTAACTGACAAGCCTCGTTTGGATCAGAAAGTTGATCCTATTGAAAACGAAATCCCTAATGCATACCCACCTTCTGCAGTTACTAGAGCTATGGCAAAGAATGCTCTTGAGAATGATGTTGATCAGGAGAGTATTTCTTTAGCTGACAGATGTATTGGCCATCTTTTGATGAGGTCACTTTCACTCCTTGTTTTGGATCAATCAAAAGGTATCACAGTGATACTCTTTTAACTACTCGTTCTCTGTATTCTAATCAGGGTGACAAACGACAATCACTTGTAGCCGAACAGGAAAAAGATCCTGAGATCTCCTGTTTGTTTCAGAGAGCCACTAGTGAAACTGAAGCCACAGAAAGTGCCTGTTTGTTATTTCATTAAAAATGGGATTCTTATGAGAAATTGGAGACCACCGGGGGTACCTTCTGGTAACGAGTGGTCAGTGAACTATCAAATTGTCGTTCTAAAATCAAACAGACAGGAAATTCTTGGGCTGGCTCATGAAACTCCTTTGGCTGGTCATTTAGAGAATAATAAGACTTATCACAAGATCTTGAATCACTTCTAATGGCAAAAAATTAACAGTGATGTTTGTAAATACTACAGATCTTGTCACACTTGTCAAATGGTAGGAAAACCCAATCAGAAGATACCTAAGGTTCATCTGCAACCTATTCCTTCATTTGATGAACCATTTAGCAGAATAATGGTAGACTGTGTCGGTCCTTTTCCTA
Organism: Megalonaias nervosa; assembly: GCA_016617855.1. NCBI lineage: Eukaryota > Metazoa > Mollusca > Bivalvia > Unionida > Unionidae > Megalonaias > Megalonaias nervosa. Next base: position 8,982 of record JAECUM010040910.1, read on the forward strand.
AGACCAAGTCAGGTAGCCAATACTTGTTGACCACAATGTGTGCATCAACAAGATTCCCAGATGCAATTCCTTTGAGGAATATTAAAACCCAAACTATAGTAAAAGCTTTGATAAAGTTTTTTTTTTTTACTCCATGTGGCCTTCCCAAATCTGTCCAATCTGATCAAGGGTCAAATATTATGTCTGGAATTTTCCAGCAAGTTATGTACGAATTAGGCATTCAACAATTCAAGTCTTCTGTTTATCACCATGAGAGCCCAGGGGCTTTAGAAAGATTTCATCAAACTGTGATAAATATACGGGTAAAAATTGGGATGAAGGCGTTCATTTACTATTGTTTGCCGTTAAGGAATCAGTTCAAGAATCATTAAAATTCAGTCCGTTTGAACTAATTTTAGGAGATGATGTGCGTGGACTACTGAAGTTGTTGAAAGAGAAACTTCTTTCTAATGAAGATACAGAAATTAATCTTCTCGGTTATGTTTCCAATTTTAAGTATAAGTTGTCAAAGGCTTGTGAGGTTGCAAGAACTAATCTGCATTTTACTCAGTCAAAAATGTAATTAACTTATGATAAAAATACAAAGAATGGGAGTTTTCGGCCTGGTGATAGAGTTCTGGCTCTCTTGCCCATACCACAAAATTCTCTTAGGCTAAGTATTGTGGTCCTTACACCGTTTAAAAGATAGTATATGATTTAAATTATATTATAAACACTCCTGGGAGGAGAAACAAAAAAACATTTGCCATATAAATATGTCAAAGGAGTATATGTATAGAGATAGCCAGGTTAATCATGCAATTTTGTTGTACATGTCCCACACAATGAAGATTTAAGCGATGGAATGCAATTGGACTGTACTGAGTTGGGACTAACAAATCTTCGGAATTCAGAAATTATGAATAATCTGGACCAGAAACTTTTACATTTGCAACAACAAGAAAAGAATGAACTGAAACAGTTATTAGCTGAATATGAGCACATATTTCCAGATGCTCCTACATGAACAAATCAAATCTACCATGACGATGAACTTGTAAACTCCACACCTGTGAAACAGCACTCTACAGGATGAACCCTCTCAAACAGGAATGTTTGAAAAATAAGAAATTCAGTATTTGCTGGATAATGATTTCATAGAACCCAATAAAAGTTCACCGTGTATACTTGTTCCGAAACCAGATAATACTTTCCGTATGTGCACTGATTATAGAAAGGTGAACAGTGTGACTAAAACAGATTCATCTCCATTGCCAAGAATCGATGACTGCATTGATAAAATTGGAAATGCCAAGTATGCCACCAAATGTTACGTCCTGAAAGGAGTTTGGAAAATTCCACTTACGGAAATGGCAAAAGAAATTTCGGCATTCGTGACTCCAGATAGACTTTATCAATATAAAGTGATGATGTTTGGGATAAAAGGTTCGCCTAGTACATTTCAACGTTTAATGAACATGATTTCATCTGGTCTAGACAGTTGTGATGCTTACATCGATGACGTCATCATCTACAACGATACCTGGATAGATCATTTAGCAACAATTCGGAAATTCTTTCACAGACTCAGTGATGCACATTTGACAATTAATTTATCTAAAAGTGAGTTTTGCCGTGCTTGTGTAACATTTCAAGGACATATCGTGGGACATGGACAAGTTAAACCTATAGATTCTAAGATCAAGGATATCTCTGAATTCCCTGTGCCTATCAGTAAAAAGCAACTGACGCATTTTTTTGGTATGGCTGGATTCTATCTGAAATTTTGTTTCAATTTTTCCGTAATTGCTCAACCGTTGACAAATTTATTGAGGAAGAGAACCAAGCTTCATTGGTCTGAAAAATGTCAGGAGGCTTTTGATAAGTTAAAGGCCATACTTAAGAGTACACCAGTTGTTACAGCTCCAAATTTTAGTCCATTATTTCTACTGTCTGTTGATGCAAGTGATGTTCTGGTTGGAGCAGAATTGATGCAAGAGTACAAAAATGGTGAAGATCGTCCAATGTGCTTGTTTTCTAAGACATTAAATAAGCGCCAGAGAAATTATTCCACAATCGAGAAGGAATTTTTGGCTTTGACATTGTCATTACAACGCTTTGAGGTTTACATTAATTCAGCTCCTTCTCCGATTATTGTGTTTAGTGATCATAACCTTACTTTCATCTGCAAGATGAAAACCAAAAATCATAGATTAATAAGATGGAGTTTGATGTTGCAGGAATATAATATTGACATCAGGCACATCAAGAGAAAAGACAGTTCAATAGCAGATGCACTTTCACACATATAGAAATATATTGTTTCATGTACACATTGTGTCATACATAAGATTTCATCTCATTTTTACCACATGTATATTTGAGTTATAGTAAAAAGAAATCTTTATTACGTAAAAATTTCTTTCCTTATGAGGGGAAGTGATCAGAGACATTCACTGGAATTTATAGTATATTTAATCCTGGAATTATATATCTGAGATTCAACAAGAGACTGTTGACACATCAACATTTTAATAGCTGCCACAGACGCGTCATCGACTTCAGTTTTGGGACTTTTTCTGGACGTTTGCTAAATTACATTCAGGACTTTAAATTACTTGGACTTGTGTCTGTAATTCTTGGCTATTTTGGGATTTAATTCAGAAATACATTAAGTTGTTTTTCTAATTTTCACTTTGTATTCTAGGGAAATAAATATATTTGTAAAATTTTACTAAGCTTGTTATCTTTCACTCTTTTCTATTACTTATTTAAAGAGTTTAGACTCTTAACACCTGTGTGATTTTTTATGTATGAGTATAGTGCTAATGGTGGTTTTTGTTCATGATGATGGAGACAAGCGATATAATCTAAAGTAGTTTACCTGTAAACACAGAAGTTAACATCTATATAACCAAACCTTGCAAGTTAACGCTTCAACTAGTACATATCGTCGAATAGCATCATTAAATGTTTGTTTGTTCTATTGTTTGTTTGGTTTTGTTTTGGATTCTCTTTTCGCAAAAGTATTTCAAAACTTTAGGCTCATGATTAATGTAAGAGAGTTATTAGCAGTTCTTTTCATTGGTTGTTTCCGTTCTTAAGTCCACAACTTGCCCATTCGCAGATTTTGATTGAAATAGGGATTAATTAGTTACCGTAAATGCCGCTAAAATCACATGTAGTCAGGTACAATATCTAGCTCAAATGAATGGTTAATGTGGAGGCAAGATCCACACGTAGAATTCGAAGGAATCAGAAACGTTCCGCTAACTTGCAAGTGAAATAATCGTAAAATTATTATTAGGAAATGCTGAAAAACCTGATTTACAGATCAGTTCAGGAAACTGTAATATAGACATTTGTTATCCAACGAAACTAAAGAAACATATCCATTTATCTCTTTTCCTTGTACAAGGGTTAATATTGTATTTCAATGAAGTTATACAGGAAACATCAATAGTAAACCTTTATTCACATTTTCAAAATATATAACATATTTCTACTCCTTTCTTGAAGTTATTGCATTTTATAGAGGTAATGAACGACTTTACCAGAAAAGAAGCTGTGTCTTGCATTGCTTTAATTTTTGAATATCTTTGATGACAACTTGAATTTTCTGGGTACGAAAAAAGTGTTTTTCTTCAAACTTACGAGATCTTGCAGTAGACACAGGGAAAAGAAGAGAATATGTCATCTATTTATTCACACTGAAATCCCAGAGAAGCTCCCTAGACAACTTAATTCAAATCGAGCATAAATACGTGGAAATGAAGATTATCTATTGATTATTTATTCACATTCAAGTCCAACTGAAGTTCTCGTGTCGCAGTAGGCGTGTCTATAGTATGCAGATTTGACATCAAGTGTTGTAGGGATTAAATATTGCTTAGCTCAGGGCTGGTCGGCTGAAGTGGTGTACGTCTTGGAAAAAACAACTCGTCATTATAGAACTTTGATGTTGATTTCCCGCTGATCAGCAATCAATCGATTGCTTTTTTTTAATCCCCATCTACCGCGATTGTCGAAGATTATATCCATGCAGCAAAATATATGCTCGCAATCGTCAATCTATCAAGTATGTTGCCGTTTTATTCACACAGAGGAAATCAAAATGAGAGATAAGCATAAGTATTAAGAGAAACAAGTTTTAAGTGAACCATTACGCAGTCATTATTTTCAGTAGTAGTCAACAAAGTAAGGAAAAAACCGTGATTCAGAGGTCAAGTTGTAATTAAAAATGTAGACATCCTGGTGACTACTTGGACAGCACAAAGACATGAAACCTACAAAAACATATTATCTTTCACGTTCATTTTTAATCACTGTTGGTGAAATAACATCAGTTCATGTTATTTGGTTAATGTGAAATGTATATGGTGCCATACCTTCGCAACTCAATCAACTTTATTTTTCACGTAGAATCCATTGTTAAAACAATCAATTCAGATACATTTATGCTAAGTGATACTAACAATGTTCATTTCGTCAGTTTTGAATTCTCCGCTGGCTTGTTGTCAAGACATTATATTTCCTACAATCATTCATTTGTTTTTGCAACACGTATGAAAGAGTGGTGCTGGTTTAAATCTTGCTTAGATCAGGACTGGTTGGCCCAAGTGCTGAATGTCTTTGGCAAACACAATCAGTCAATCGAGAACTTTGATGTTGATTTGCCGCTCAACACGAATCAATTAATTGTGTTGTAAAAGACGTATCGACGCAACAACATACATAGTTTTAATTATCAATCTTTGAAGTATGTTGTCTGTTTTATCCACGAAGAGGAAAACAAGATGGGAGATATTCATATCAAAAGAGACACGTCTTACGTCGACGATCATTAGGCATTCATTACGCTCAGTAAAAGGCAACAAAGTACAGAAAAAAACGTGATTTTGAGGCCACGTTCCTAATAATTAAAAACGTATACATTCAGATGACAAATAAGACAGCTCAAAGACATGAAACCTACAACAAAACATATTGCCTTTCTCGCTTCTATTTCCCCACACCCTTGATTTGTTTTTGCAACACGTATTTGAAATAAGAAGCATCACGTAATGGTCAATAACTGACATAATAACATTATTAAGAGACACCCATTCCTACAAACAAACGAGAACCATAATTTATCAATGCTTCTAACAAAACTTCCATTCCTCAACTCTTATTATTAAAAAGACATTATAGTATCAATCAAAGACGTATAACGAAAGTTAATCGGCCAAAATAGAATTGAGTGCTATATATCGAACAAATATCATAAAGACAAGAAAATGAATCATAAACTCTTAAACTGGGAATTAAACCAAATTCAGTAATAAAGGATGATGGTACGAAATCTGATGAGAAAAACCATGATATTTGTTTTATACATTACTTTCCAACTGTAAGCAAACGTTATGGTAATAATGTGAAGATAAGAAAACTTCCAAGCGTTGAGAAATTCTGCAGTGCGTTCCGTATCAGATCTGGTAAGAGTGTGTTCACTTATGTTTAGTTTTACACCAGATGTAAACAGCTTTCTTATTGTGTATTGTGCATGTTGCTATCTAAATATGCTAAACACAATGGAGTGTATGTTGAGAATTCACCTTCTTATTAATTATTGGTTCAATATTAACAGTTCCCATCCCACTGTAGGAAATCGGATGAGTTCACAAGGAAATAAATTGCTTCAATCTCTCATTAGGGCTCATTTTAATTGCTCATTTACAACATACTAGTTCAACTGTCGCAGCAAATCTAGCAATTCCAATGCATTATGGAAAAACATGGAATAGTACAATATCTAAAGCAGTGATGACATTATATATAAATGCTTTTCAGATTAAAAACGGTTGATGTAGTTTCTGTATCACTATGACGGGACGTTGTTATCGTTCCTACTTTTAACGCTTTAGATACTTCCGCTCCTCCTATTTCTATTGGTGCTTTTGCGGAGAAGGATATTTTTACATTTAATGTTACCGTTGTTGTCGCCATTATTCCTGTTTTCATCGTCAATACGCTCGATGGTGGATTTGATTGCTGAGGCGATAGAATCGTTGTTGGTGTTCTAGCTACTAGAAAAGACTATAAAAATATATTACCATGAAAACTATGGCTCAAACCCAGTGTAGGAAAACTGCAATCACAGAAGCAAACTTCTGTATAAGTATTCTTTGCAATTTTGAACTTTAATATTTATGCAACAATTTCTAGTTTCTCCTATTGAAACTTTGCTTCTTCATTTTGTTTCTGCTCAAGACTTTGAATTATTTTAGTTGCATTATTAATGGTAGACTTTGATTAGCAGTTGCTTTTGTTTGTTGTGTTCCGTCCTTAACTCCACACTGAATAACAACTTACCCATTTGCAAGGTCGACTTTCGAATATCAGCTTTGCCAAGCCTGCAGCCCGCAATAATGTCTAACGGAAGTGCAATAATTACTAACGGAAGTGTTTGGTGACAGCCTAGGCAAGAATCACATGCAGCAATTGTAAACATCGTAAACTTACCACCATTTAGCAAGCGATATAATCCTTAAGTTGACACGAGGAAATACTGAATAACCAGACTTACGGATGAGTTGGGAAAAATGTACCTTGGACATTTGTTTTCCAAACCTTCTTAAGAAAGATATCAATTCTCGTCGTTGCCATCAGCATGGGCAAATACTTATTTCAATGAAGTTATCTATGGAACCTCGATGAGGATTTAATGGGTACATATAGTGATTAGACAATCTTCCTTTCCAAACATATACGTATTATTTTAATGAAGTTACCTTAGAGGCATCGTTGATCTCTCAGTGTGAGTAAATAGATGACACATACTCTTCTTTCCCCTGTATATCTTTTGAAGTTGTTAATGGAGTAGTACCCATGCAAATTTGATGTCGCACTGGGACAGGGCATTGGATGCAAATCTTATGTCAAGGGTGGTGACAAGAGAGATAAGTCTTACATCCACGATCATTACACGGTCATTATGTTCAGTAATAGTCAACAAAGTCAAGAAAAAACCGTGATTGAGAGGCCAAATTTCTATTTAAAAACGTAAACATCTTGGTGATAAATAAGACAGCACAATGACATCGATGGGGTTCCAAAAAGTGTAAATATAGTACACAGTTAACTGTCTTATAAAGGCGGTAATACTCTCCATAAAATGCAACAACTTTAATGAAAGAATAAAAATAGTTTATATATTTTGAAAATGTGAATGATTGTGGTACCAGTAAAAGTGTGATGCCGCAGTGGGACAGTGCTCAGAATGTAGATCTTATGTCAAGAGTGGTGCTGGTTTAAATCTTGCTCAGATCAGGACTGGTTGGCCCTAGTGGTGTATGACTTTGGGAAAAACAACCCGACAATATAGAACTTTTGATGTTGATTTCCGCTGAACACCAATCAATCAATTGCCGTATCTATCGCGCTTGTATAACATTGAATTAACGCAAGAACATACATGGTTTGAATCATGAATCTTTGAAGTATGTTGCCGTTTTATCCACGTAGAGGCAAACAAGGAGAGAGATAAACATGCATATGAAGCGAGGCTAGGCTCACACCATCATTGTGCTCAGTAATGGAGAAATATATTGCGTTAAATTAGTCAGTAAACCGTAATTGTGAGGCCAAGGTTCTGGTTAAAAATGTGGACATTCTGGTGACAAATATTCTGCACCAAGCCCTTAAAGATACATTAAAACATATTTCCCTAGTGAGTCCTTTATAATCACTGTCGGCGATACAACATAATTTCATTTCTTAATACATAATTATGCGCTGCAAGACCTGCGCAATTCATCCATCTTTGGTTTTCTTGTAGGAGTCGTTGATACAAGATCACTTCACAAGTGTTTCTCAGATTTTACTCATTTCGTTCATTTCGTCAAACTCTGACATTATTTTACATTTCTATCTGAAGACTAAGATACACTTTTTTGATAAATTTATAAAGAAACCAAACTTGCACTTCCTTGTAAAGACTCTTACTAGCTTTGCCATTGTAAATGAAAATGAAAACAAATGAAAATCAAAATGTCATTCCCACTTTACCCATGTCTTCACTAACAATTTGCAAAAAAAAAATACAACAACAGTGTTATTTATCACACTAATTCAAAATGATGAATCCGATACTGGTGAATTGTCAAGAAACTATTTCTACTACACCCTAGATTTACTCTTGGCACAATATGAACTTATTCAAATAAATAAATAAATAAATAAGAAATAGCACTTAAGACTAATACTCCTGCAAAAAGAATACATGAAATTCCTCCAAATCTAATAATAAATGATTATAGTACGGAATACGATGCTAAAAGCCTTGGTATTTGTCGTACACGTTTCTCTGGAAACGTCCAACAGTAAAATATCTACGTGACTTTGCAGATGCATTACATTATGGGATAAACATGGAACAGTGCAACATAATAATAAAGTGATGTTATTATGTGTAGAAGCTCTGAATATTACCAGTAGTTGATGTAGCACCTGTAACACTATGAGGTAATGCTGTATCGTTTCAACTTTTGTCAAGTTAGATATTTTTGATCCCGATGTTTCCGTTGGTAATTTTCCAGAGGCTGATATTTTCACATTCGAATTTGCTGTTGTTGTTGTCGCCACTATATCTGTCTTTGTCATCAGAACGCTCGATAACGTACGTATATTGATGCGGCGCATATATTGTTGCTGATGCTTTAGACAATAGAGAAAAAATATTACATTTACCCTTTTCAATGATATTTCATCTTTTTCTATGCTTGTAACCGCGCCCCACTTGAAAAAAAAATTATTTATTAACGCCGGCAAATACTTGTGCGTCGCGAGATTTGAACCTGAAGTTTCTACAGGTCGACCGAAAGATTGCCTGTCCTCGAATCTAACAACATTACTACCGTATGTATTAAGAAAACAAAACTGATATAAATTGTGTGAACGATGCCAGTGGTGATCACAGATAATTTTATCAGTATAGACAGAAAATTTATTAGTAAACACAAACAGGATAATGTTATCAGTATCAACGCACTTGGGGACAGATAAATTTAGTATTTTAAATCATAGAAATCATGTATAATCGTAACTGGTATTGATTTGTCTTGAGCTGCGTGTTATTGTTAGCAGGTCAATGCGTCACATATATTTTCAGGTTAGGCTGCGTTATTTTTAGCACTGCCAGACTCATGACACGGGAAATCTAAATAGTGAGTCAAACTGGCATTCTGGCAATTCGCTATAGTTATAAAATACATTACATTACTGTATATACTGAATCTTTTATGTCCTCTGGCCAGAGATCTGTAATTAAATCGTTGTTGAAAGAATAATAATGAGTGATTCTGCACTTACTATGGAATCTCCTACGGCTAAATTAGCTCGATAACGACTAGATGCAATAAAGAAATATATTTCAGTCCGTGATTCTGTCAAAGAGCAGCTGCAACAACGTCAGGAAGCTCATGTGGAATTTACAGAAGGCACATAACAGTTATTTAAACCAACTGTGGAACCAACCCCAAAAATATTTTACGGCAACTAAGGCAACACAAAAAACTCTTGAGACATTACCTGTAGATATTGCTGGCCGTCTTCAACCTCCACCACCACAAGTTCTGCAAGTTCTACAACCACCTGAAGTTCAACCACCACCAAAAGGTAGAACTAATATAATAGATAAATTTACTGAGGAAGGTATTGCTGCTATCAGGAATAAAACTAATACTTGATATTGCCGTGTCTGGATATGGTGAGAGATATAAATATGTAAAAACCCGAATATGTTACACTACAATTTGCTGATTGGTTAAAAACGTATATCGCGTTCATAATAATATCCAGCAGATAAAATATAATGATGAAAAAAGAGGATTTGAAATCTTTAACCAAGTTGTAGAGGAACATGCTGCAAGAGTAGAACAAGAAAGTAAAAAAAAGAAACATGAAGAAATGGAGCGTCAACTTGAAAAAGCGAAAGAATAAAGGAAACATTGGGTGTTAAAACTAGATCTGATATGAGAAAGAAACAGAAAAACACGAGTGGAGGTCGCCTTCGGTAGTTCTCTATAGAACCACAACCAGATCCACACGACAAATCACTTGAAGAAGCAACTGGAAGCGACCTTGCCATCGTAAGAAACAAGGTGGTAATGTGATCCCTGAATCGCCGGTGACTCAAGATAAATTTTGTCCCAATAACATCCTCACTGATGATGATCGACTAGAAATTCTGATTGGTGGAAGACGAGCCAGCAACAAATATCACGCAATCATCAATGAAGCAATCGTTTTTGCCAGCGTTTATTTACTGGTGCAGTAATGGACAGCAGCGTCTATCGGGCAATGATCGATGAATTTACCGACGATTATACTACATTGATCGATCAGCTATATCGGCGATAACAAAAGAAAACACGATTACATACAATGCCCAACGTGGACCTAAAAACGTCAGGGTGATAAATTCACGATTACTGGTTTATAGAGCGATCTACGGAGATGGACTCGGCTACGTTATTCAAGGTTCATTCGGAAAGATAACCCGATTAGCTATCAAGATTGCAAAACAATTAGACATGAAAGCCACCTAAGTTGTTCGTGATAAGGGTATTAGCACTGTTGGTGATGCTGCTGGTAAAGCATTCTCAGAGATCAAAGAAAGACTCGCGAGATTAGCAGGACGAAAACCGCAGCCGGTAAAACTGCCTAGCAACGAAGTGATGCCAGCAAGTGTCAGTAAAATAATAAATCAAGCTTCAAAAGAGGGGTTGAAAGAATTAGCTGTCGGGCCATCTCTGACAAAACAAGCCGCAGCTTGCAAACATATAACCGCAAACCTAAAAACGGGTAGTGGTCTGGGTCGAATGTCATTTTAAATAGCAAATAATATAATAAAATATTCCAGAATGTATCTGATCCCGTATTAGGCATTAACGCGCCAGTCCTGAAAGATGAATCAGTGCGTGATTATCAGTATTATTCTTATGAAGCGCGTGCACCTGACGCACATGGAAAAATCGAGCTACAACTACAAGATACAAGAATATATTTCCTGCCCGCGGAGGCATTCTTTAAAATCGAGGGGCTACTTTTAAATGCAGATAATAACCCATATAGAATTGGAGATCAAGTTGGCTTTATTAACAATGGTGTTATGGCGTTGTTTAACAGTGCCACGTACAGCATTGACAGAAACAAATTGAATCATGTCTCGTAAATGTTGACGTTGCCACGACGATATTGGGTCTGGCAAGATATTCCGATGATTATTCGCGGTCCGCCAGTCCATCAATGATGTTCGTGAATGATACCGCTGATCACCCCGAGAGTATTAACGTCACAATGAATGCCGACGGAACCGATGTCGCATCAGTGAATGAAAATTTCAACTTCGGATTCTCAGCACATCGATCAATGTACAGCGATGAAGAATTTTCATGTGTAATTCCTCTATAATACATCTTTGCATTCTGCAGAAATGTCAGAAAAGTTGTTTTCGGTGCTAAACACACAATAGTACTAGTTCGAAAAGTCACGGACAACGTTGCAATCTGGCATCCTGATGATGCTGATGATGGTAAAGAGAGACTGACAAAGCTTTCGTTATGGATGGCAACAATGACGCCATCGCTGACGGAGGAACAACAGCTGCCCTCTTTCATGGATAGAGGGTTATAAGTCAACGTTGTCTTGGTTGGCGATGAACACAGACATTGTCCAGTGTAACGTCGCTGGGTTTATCCACATGGCAGATAGCATCACAACAGGGAGTGTCAGCTCTACGATATATATTTATATAAACACCCGAGTAGCTTCACAAGCACGAAACCCATTGGTGTTTGACACGCTCGGTGTTAGTGAAGTTTCTCTGAGAATAAATGGACATCAAGAACCATCTGAAGAAGTGTTACTGAATTTCGATAATAATCATGTTGCATGTGCGAATCATCGCTTGATGAGATTCATGGAGCGTGATCAGAATATTGATTCTGGTTTGCAGATGTCTCAGAGGGACTTTATCAGCTGGTGGTTACAGAGCAATCGCTGTTATACTGTCAGACAAAAAAGGTCGCTTTAAGGCGTTGGTGGATGAATGAGCCATTGATGCACCGGTGGAAAACATGGAATTAGATGATTCATTATGTTATAATGTCATATCATCACGTCAATGTTACCCTGAACCCCGGTCAGATTAAAAAGCTGCACTTGTCATCAAAGAAGAAATCTGGGGCAAAATATCTCTGAAATCAACATCGCTGTAATGCCCAAATGCCCAAATAAATAAGCATTGGCAGAACATCAGCTCAAACACTACAATGATGACAAGAAATCAAAAACTGGAGTGCGACTTGATCTTTCTACGAATGCGATCAGCGATACAGCAAAGACCTACTGTATATTTCTACTTTTAGCAGCGATGCCAACACTGATTGCTATTGCAGCTCCTGTTGTTGCAAAAGCAGCTTCACTCGGTGAACAGCTGCAGGCATGGCACTGAAAAAAGCAACAGGACAAGGATCAAAGACTTCCAAAATGAGCGTTTAGGTCTAAGATTACCAGGAACGCGATACGGTCACGGTCCCCGTCTGAGAAGTCGTTTGCTTTCCAAACATGATCATATCAAATCAAACAAATCATTTATGAACTTCAGCACAGAATCAAATATATAACATGAAAATAATCAGTGATCGGTATCAAAGTTCACGGGCCAACATTGAGAGCCGTCGTTGAAATATCAGCGAGGGAATCCGCGGAATCTAATTACACCGTTGACATATATAAGTCATCAATCAGAACCATGCTGGGATGGCCCCTGACAGTACCGATTTATGCTATACCACCACAACCAGCACGATCTGATTATTCACCAAGAGGATATGACTTTATGAGAGAACCAGAGTACCGGAGTCTCTTCTCTCGATGGTTATATCTGAATAAGAGCATATCCATTTCTCAAGTAGGAGACATCGCCAGTGTGATTGTGCAGGAACATATAATTACATAGGGCAGTCAACCAGCGCTGTTTCAGCAGTATGTGATTGAATATCCGAATAATGATCGTAACAAAAATATCATTAACAGAATAAAATATCTGATGACGGCGAATCTAGATACCTCAGTTTCAACAAGAGATGTCAGAATTGCCCGTAGTGATCCTTATTATAAAAAGTTATATATTGATCAATATAAGATCACCGAAGATCAACTAAGTATATTCAGATAAAATGTGGCTGGATGACGATGACATAATTCACGAATATTTTCCAAAGATATATTCTCCGACATAACAACGATCCATCGGGTGGTTGTAGTCATGTATCGCCAGGCATTATCAATCTAGTCTGTGACGCAGTCGATGGTAGTTACACCGCGTCTGGGCAAGCACCCCACGGGCAGGCACAGCAAGGATATGTTTTTTTACATCTTTCCTCCAGTGTGCCAGCCAGTTTATTTGATTGTGTATCATTGCCAGTAAATCCTGTTTATTTACGATGTCATAATCCATCGCTGTCACGAATACGTTTCCTTCTAACCGACCAAGATGGTAATTTATTGGACACGGCTGGTGAAGTGTGTGTGTGTGTGTGTGTGTGTGTGTGTGTGTGTGTGTGTGTGTGTG
>JAECUM010040911.1:0-42959 GCA_016617855.1 Megalonaias nervosa
CCGCCCTCTCCCATTAATCGCTCGTTAAGCTTGGTATATTTGTGGTAAGAGTGTAGGGTTGACAACAAATCTATAGCATGTTAAAATCAATAAACGTTTTACCCTTGCTTGAAAGCTCCTCTCGGGCTACGTGTTGTTAGGCCTGCCGTAACCCTTGATTTTTGTTGATCTGGTGTGCATGAACTCTGGGTCATCTGGTGAGAAAACACATGAACTGCATTTGGCAGGAGTCGTCTAATGGTCTTAATCCCAAATGACCGTTTTATTTTATAGGCGAGATTGAAATCGTCTTCTCTGAAGTGGTCACTACAGACAACTTGATTATCTCGCCTGTCACTAGTCGGCCAAGTTCAGTCTTTTCTTGTCGTTCGTATCTGCTTAATCCATTGTTTCCTTGAAACAGGATTAGTAGGAAATGAGTGCAAACTCACTCCTTCTCGTGTTATATTGTTTCAACCTCCAACAATACACCTTTTTACCATTTTGTTTCACACACGGCTCCACTTGTTGAACGTAACTACAATGAAAATTGGAAAGCTGTGTTCCCTACACTGCGTCACCTCCGCTTTGCCATAAGGAAATTATCGAGCGCGAAATCAGCTAGGAGCGTTTTGCCTCCAACGATAAAAAATCGATGTTCTGTAGTCATTATTTTCATTAATGATGAGATATATGACATAATACCTATACAAATCGCTTCGTGAAGGTTAAATTTATAATATAAACGAAAGTCGTGTGAGTGCACTAGTAGACTTTTAAATCACTCGATGTTATAGCGAAATGGATCCAACAGCAGACATGATTATAATTAATACCTAACTCATTACTCTGTGATCGCTACTTTGGTATTAATGCTTTAGTACGTGATCACTGACACATTAATGACACGCGTAAAAGAATCGTATATAACTCATACAATCTACAATAGCGAATTTATCTAAGTTAAACAAAAATTCCTGTGGTGCTTCATAACCTGTGCGGGGGTGTTGCTAACCTAATCATGCAAGGAGTCTCAGTAGAATCAAAGGCGACAATAAGCGTAATCCCCAACAACAACAAATATATGACGTTTAGGCTGACTCAGCTCCAGTTTATTGACTAACTGGTGTTTCTGAATTCCAGCTTTGACAAGCTAGTCAGTAACGCTGCCGCGAGATCCTGCAATCGATTGAAAATCACCAGTTGATATGTTGCAGCTAACCATGACAATTTGAAGTTGAGGAGTGTACCCAAAAGAGTATATGAGCAGATGGGGAATATTTGACGAGATACAGCTGACGCCCACAAACTCCGTTTACTCATCTGAGACGGAAATGTATTTTAGAAAAGGATTGTGAACATGCGAAAACCGTATTTTCTGAGTATGAGTGTGAAAACCTTGGAAAATATCAATCTATTTGTGCGAAGAGATGTGCTAATACCCACTTATTTGAAACGTTCCATAGCAGCGCCATGCAAGTCTATAATCATTACTTCTCATCCTCGGGAGTGGCTTGGGATGTACTTCTGAGAAAGACAAAAATCGAGTTGGAACTGTTTACTATCATCAATCAACATTTAATCCGTGGCCATATCTCCATGTCAAGTCACCGCTATGCTCGAGCGTATAATCATCTAGTGGACAGATACAATCCCCCGTCCTCCAAACGTAAATCATGCATCTTGATAGCAATAATCTTTATGAATGGACAATCATGCAGCCCAAGCCTGTTGGCGGGTTTAAATGGGTCAATCTCGCCGATGAAGACAGTAACAGCCGATAATGGGTACTTTTATGATGTCGAACGAGAGTATCCTGATGAGCTTCACAACGCTCATAACGATTATAGGCTGATACCTTAAGAACTCTTCAGTTCCACAGATTTAGTTGTCGCCGTATAAGTGCTGGATTATAAGTGATACTAAACGCAGATGTGAGGAATATACATAGCCAGTACAAAAGTACGACTATTTACTTCGCATACGAAATCTCTAACTGTATCCGCAACAGGGGATGCGTATATGAAAAGTCCACCGAGCGTTACAACTTTGCCAGAGCGCATGCATTCAAATGAATACAAACCACTTTATCTCAGCAACAACCGAGTTTGAGAAAGACATTTTGAAATTTATGAGTAATGATGTGTTCGGGAAGACTAAGGAGAATCTTCAGAAACAGATCAGAGTAGACCTTGCCTTTGATACTGAACAAGACATGCTTCAAATGCTTATTGCTGACCCTGCGTTTGAGTCATGGAGAACCTTCCTTACCATGCACAGTAAGCAATCGACACTGAAGCTGAAAAAAAAAAACAAAAAACAATCTACGTCGATTCGTCTGTGTTGGACTTGTAGCTCCTGTACGAATTTTATTATGATAAGATCAAACCGCTTGTACGCGGATGATATTGCACAGTCAACGTTAAGAACGGTTCTTGGTTGGCCTGAATATATTGATACAATTTCCGCAAACCAACGAACTCTGCTTGCAGGAACCGACGGTATAAGTTACAATATAGCACCGGACATTGTCCCAATGGCACCATGATTCAGATTATCGGACCTGTGACGCTATCAGTGGCAGGTATAAAGCCAGCTGAATCGAAAAAGCAAGTGTTGCCGGGTCATATATTGTTTGGGTTTGCCCCGATGGAGTCAACGGGTAAGAGATATCGATTACTCTCACGGTCATGTATCTTCCATACAACAATTTTCGGTTGACAAACTTTGAGATTGACCTATTTAATGCAATGACAGTTGTAGAAGGACGTGTAAGACTCGTGCTTGTTGTCAATGCGAGAAATCCCGTGTACGTGACATATTACAGATCTGGTCTCGAAGATGTCGACGGATTGTATGCTGGAAACCCAAATATTCTCGCAAGCGTTGCCTCGTGCGCTGCTCTGATCGTTAAGCAAGTTGCAATGCAAGTTGCTGATAGCATCACAAACGGTATTGTTGATCAGCTGAAAATCTGGGATTGCAAGCGGTTCTATCGATTTGAGATCGACTACGACGATTAGTGATTCGAACACCACCAAAAACGTCTACACTTCTTCAGCAGCAATAACAGCAGCCTTGGTTGTTTAAAACATTAATGAAGCCGCTCAATAATGTATAGCCGATTCAACGATTGAAAATATGGTAATGGAGAGCGGATTACGATTGTCTTGCAAAATGTATTAGATTAAACTCTAAATGTACCAACGATGGCTCCATTCAAAGACATATCCGATCCCGAGTTTATAATGGTCGCTCATGTGTTGCGAGATAAAAGCGTTCAAGACTGACCCATATTACGCGTACGATGCGAGGATGCCAGACCAGGAAGGGCCAACAGAACGTCTGGTTCAGGACATATCTTGGTATATGTGAAGAATTCTTGGAAGTTCAAGGAAAGCTTGTACGACGAGACGACAATGCTGCATACGGTTATAACGATAAAGTCGGATATATCAACAATGGTATCATGACATTGATCAACAGCGCACGTTATCTCATCGATGGAACAGAAACCGAAGCCTGTTAGAACAAAGTTGACATTACTAGATACAGCGATTATTATGCAAGATCAACTGTCCCACCTATGATGTTTAGCAAAGATGCAAAGAACCATGAAGATTATATTATATAAATAGATAGATAGATAGATAGATAGATAGATAGATACTTTACGCAGGCTGCTTTCCCGGAACCTCAACATACAGGTATGTCTGCAAGACTGCTGCTGGCGGAAGCACTACACTGTTTGGCGCCAACCAAACTCTGAAACTTGGATTTTGCGGTGTGACGAAAACAGCTTATTAAACTCAGAGTTTTCCTGCACGATGTCACTCTCACGCATATCTGGATTCTTAAGAGATGTTAGTAAAGAGAAAATCGTGTTATCTCGTAAACTCCATACCAATAGTGATGCAATTTGGCGTGATGCTAATGCCCATGCCGACGGTAAAGTTGAATCCAACTACGGAACTTCTACGATTTCATTCCTAACGATGACGACAGACTCAGATGAGAATTCTCATGTCAAACAAGTACTTAACAAGGTATTAATGCACACGGCACGTGTTTATATCATTTAAACTCCTGGCAAATATAAACACACAAACGGTGCAATCAATAATATTTTCACCACTGGTAGCGAATAAGGTCTCGCTGGGGTTACACGTAATCAAGAACCCACCCAAAACCTTTTTGCTCGACTTTGGAAACATGTGCATGTGTATCATCGACTGCTGAAATACTGTATCTATACTGAGACCGAACATTGACATATGCTTGCAGATTGTGATTTTCCAAGATTAAACTAGAAAGCTTGAAACGTCTAAATGCTAGACATCATTATAAACTGTCACTGCAGACATCGAAACGATATGACTGAAGAAGTGCTAAATTTACGTTAAAAATCCACCCCACCCCACCCCCGGACGAATACACCACAATTACGTTTCCCGGTTGATTATGTTGCACCAACATTTTCTCGACGAAGAAAGAAAAATCTCTACTGTTATTAAACAAGGACGCACTTGTCCGTGTAACAGTTTTTTTCGGTGAAGACGAGATCGATCACTTCAGAAACTATTCAACAGCACAATCAACATGGTTTAATACAAACATAATGCTAGGCCCCAAGAACGCAGAATCGCCGGAAATTTACACATTCACCAGATATATTTTCTATGATTGTAGGACAGTTGGACCTGTAAAAAAAAAATTAGAAGTTCGTGTGCGTCTCGCAACCTATAAAAAATAAT
Organism: Megalonaias nervosa; assembly: GCA_016617855.1. Lineage (NCBI taxonomy): Eukaryota > Metazoa > Mollusca > Bivalvia > Unionida > Unionidae > Megalonaias > Megalonaias nervosa. The sequence continues at coordinate 4,734 of JAECUM010040911.1, forward strand.
TAGAAGTTCGTGCGCGTCTTGCACTAAAAAAAGACCAGCCTCTCGAATCAATTATAATAAGCCATCACATTTATAGAACAACCATGATAGACCATAAATGGTACCGCCGAGAAAACGTAAGTGAAGCGGAAGAACTGCGAGATGAAATCACAAAGAGAATCGCGCCACTTGTAAAATACAAACGCATGTTGTGTGGTCGTTAAAGCTATTTGCGAAATCACCAAGACAACCACCTTTGGTATGGTTGTGGCTGGAATCACAACGACAGCAGTTATTTATAGGCACACCAGTCGGAATTGCTGGAACCAAATCAGTAATAAACTGACTAGTGGCGCTAGTGACATTATCTTGTTACGACGGCATTAGAGAAAATTTGCTTCTGAGTTTCTTGACACGTCACAAAGCAGTCTCAATACAATTACCAAGATGTACGCGATAGCTATCTATGATAAAACGATTAGCATGTACGAGTTCGACACCGTGTGGACGGAGATGGAAAACCACCAGCGACTCCGCGCACAGATGCGGAACCGGAAATACCCAAAATAGGTAGTGGATTTATAAGTAGTACAAGTCAAGTAATTTCCTTTCAAAACAAAAATGTCAATAAAATAAGTAGACATTGCACTACATATTATTGCGGAATAAAACGCGCGCGTGATTCCATTCCTGAATACGTAGTATGGAATCTGTCCAAGCATATTATATATGCTCTCAAATAATGGCCAGCAATGGAAGCATCTGGTATAGACCAGAAAGATCTACGACCTAAAATTGATAGTATTAAGTCAATAAAAAACATTAGATATCTACCAAAAAAGATATACAGCCCATAGGCGAGAGTATTCAGGCAATCGATAATATGGAACTAAAATGTCTGATGTGGATAAAAGAATATCGTAAATGAAAGATAATATTTTTTAGAGACATTAAAACAGCTCACAATACCTCCGACGATTTCAGTAGTATCGTGACGCTTAATATAAAATGTTGAGAGTTTCATAGAACAACGACATGGAGAAGATGGCAGAAGACATTGTAAATGAAATTCGGGAAGACACCGAATTGAATATCCATTTCACAAGCCAGTCAATCAACAGTGTGTCCATTCGGTATACAATTGCAATAATAGTGATCGGTTTGTTTATACAAATGCTGAAATTATTTACATTCACGTATGTCTTCGCGTATATCTTCATGCACGTCTTCGTGAATGTACTTTTCACGTCGAAGCCTATCTTGCAAGCACAAACGTGCACAATAGTATAATAGCAAACAATCGTAACAAGAAATCATGGGCGTGGGCAGTGGTCAGTGATCGCGATCATTCATTTTCTGGTTTGTGTACAACTTACCATGAACTTTGCGGTCGTTGATGGAGTAGTACTATAATAATTGTGATTTTGTTTGGTTATTGATCTGGGTTGAAGTCTTCTACCAACATCACTTTCCTCTGGCATTGGGTCCTTTGGTAGCGTTCGCGGATTACAATCTCGGGTTCCCATGCGTGCGCGTTTGGAGACAAAGTCATCACAAGTAGAAGGTATTGACCTAGATCAGCAACCTCAAATACAAAACCGGTATTATCATACTATTATTACACACACACACACACACACACACACACACACACACACACACACACACACACACACACACACATTCTCTGTCTCTACCATACATACATACATACATACATACATATCTTAACAGTCATAAAGAAATAAATTAGCTCATGTAGGGATCGACGCTGAGATACACGGCATCGCACATCACTTCTGAAATAAATTAAAACACCTGGAAAATTAAACAGGATCAGTGTGTGTGTGTGTGTGTGTGTGTGTGCTTTGCAGAGAGATGGAGAAGTTCTCTAATTGCATATACAAATATACATCGCTCAATCATGGCAGTCGGTTGGGGTGAAAACGTGATTATTCTTCAAGCATTTATCAACTTTAGACCATAGTTTTGCAACACTGACAAATTCTCATCAGTTACATTTTCTTCCACACCATAATTATTCATGTTTACTACATTTATTAGTCAGCTACATTTTACACTCGCTGTATTTTCTTACACAGTCGATTCCTGTTTTTCACTATACATTTATTAGTCCACTATATTTATAATTAGTTACATTTCTTTATCGGCTGCATTTTCTTAAACTCTCGCTCTAGTTTGTCAATAATGTCTGTCTTCGTAATTGTCATAACGCAATTGTTTCGATTCAGTTCTGGAATGAAAACGAAATTTTTAATTCGCGCCAAAGGCCCCCAAAACAACATACGCGGCTACAGAGACAAAAGACAAAACTATGAAAGCAGAGCCACGACATTACACTAGACTTCCTATGTAGAATAAACTTTAGCTTCTAAACAGATACAGCCGACTATTCCATTACGTACTCACTCGTGACTTCCGGTATGTCCCTAACATCAGTTAAATTACCGAGTTATAAGGAAAAACAGCAAAAATTAGACGATACAATCGCGTGCGTAATGAAATTATACACTATCTGCGTGGATAATTAAAAATCCAACTAAAACATTGTTATGTAAACGGACAGCTATTTCACGTATATGCTGCCTCGAAAATTTATATAAAGAATGGACAATTACAAGCTTATACATTCAGTATTAAGCAATAAGCCTTTACAGAATAGTCAAAGGTGCCAAATTTCCGTATCAACACGCTTGCACGTATATAGAGAGCTCTGCTCCTATTCAAAATATCTTCATTGCACAAGTTTGCAGAAATTACATGGCCAAGGTATGCAAATTTCGAAACAAGTGTAAATTGTCTCCATTCAACAAATACTGGAAGTTTACAGGATTGTCAAGACCTTTAGGTATAAATAGCGTACAGACGTTTGCTTTTGGCATTAAAATTTTGCAACCATTTTCAGTAGCATAGTCGTCACAGATGGTTGACAATTTCTGCAACGCTCGAACAGTTGAGGCAATTATAGTCGCACCATCAGCGTGGTCAAAGTGATTCATACATACACCATAGATGTCACCAACTACATTACATTTCCACAACCTTCGATTCTGATTATCACTATAAATATTAAAGAGAAAAGAGGACAAAACTCCTCCCTCTCAAACCCCATTCGCTACTAGAAAGACGCCTGACATTGTATTATCCCATCTTACTGGGCAAAACTGACAACTGTACAAGTAACACAAAAGGCGCATAATATATGCAGGGATACCCATATTCATAAATATAAGAAAAATATCTTTGTAGTTGACATCAAATGCCTTTCAAGCGTCCAGAAAACAAGAATACACAAGCCTGTGGAGTTGTACTCCCATTCGACATCTATTGTAAGCAGGCCACATTTATATACCACGTAAATCCGTGCGTTATTTTGATATCTAGTTGTTGTTTATCCACTGAAATATTCCAACACAATCTTTAAAATGTCTTATTAGACGAAAGAAATAAAAATCAAAATAGCAAGATCCGCATGTATTCAATCTGTCATCTGCAAATAAATTAAAGAATAGGTATGTTGTGGAAGAAGCGAAGGCCGAAAAACACTTTCGTTGCATACATTTGTGATGACTTATATGTAATGGGTTTAGCTTTAGTAAACACGATACAAAAACCAATGTAGTGTATAGCCCTACATTTTTCGTGACAATTATTGACAATTGCGAACAGCTTTAGTCGTATCGGAGACAGTTGAGGATACAACCTACAACAGTAAATTATATAATCATGAATTATATTTAGTCCAAATTACATACAATTATTGCACGAGAAATCAGCCCCAAATATGTATTGACATGTCACTGAATGTTTGGAAATGATTTATCTAACAAATAAAATCTGAATCCATTCATAAATCCACGTACCTCCATCTTTTAAACCCGTTTTCATGGACTCTTCATATAATACGAAATGGCTTGGAGAAGGTAACCATTTAAATTTAGCAGCTAAAATCGACTCTTTTTACTTCACTTTTCTGACAAAACAAGTTTAAATCGTGTATGTTAGCTTGACCAGGCCATAGTTGAACTTAAACACGCGTACTGTTTGCTGTTGGGATGTTTCATAATTGAACCTAGCCAATATGCGTAAATAGTCATGAAGAATGTGCAGCTCATGAAGAATGTGTAACACCTGAATATGTGAAACTCCTGAACCATGCTCAACAACATACGTCTATGGAAACTCATTGGTGACATAATGAGGGAATGCTAGACGATCTCGATGCTTGCACACTAGTGAGACAATCATATGATAAAATTTAATCCCAACGCCTGCATAATATGTGCGATCTACATCTCCATTGGCGTTTCGCGAAACCGAATTAAATGGCAAACCAACTGGGCCATAAATGTCTTCAAAACATTTTCCTGAAACTCAATAAGCCATCTTGAAAAACCCAGCCTGAAAAGCAGTTTTAAACGTATGATCTTTCTTGAACGTTTATTAAAGATAATCTAGAGAAACTTTCACTCAGAACTTTGGCAGTCTCGGCTTCGGACGCTGATCGTATGCCATTGTGATAACTACTTTAACTTCACACATCAGTCACTGTGGATAAAGTCATGCTTACTCCAAGGTATGTCATGAAATATGGCAAATAATTAAGCATGGCTAAAGGGTCCAAGTCTCGGTCAGTAGTGCATGTTCTATTTTTTATGGATGATTCTATTACATTCTGGCGATGACTTTGACAATAAAAAAAGTGATCATTTCAATCAAACTGAATTATCTAGCGTCTTACCTACCTTGATTGACGGCTCATTTAGGCATTTTTTCGGAGTATAATTTATATCAGTTTGATGTAAATCCATCTAGTAACCTTCGAGTCAGATTTTGAGACAATGATGTTCATAATGTGAAAAAAGTTATAACTAAAACAAAATTTTGAATGGCTCTCTCTCTCTCTTTCTTGATAAGGTTTGCGAGCCTTAAGAACCTTGCTTCGATCCGCTAATATGTTTCCTCGATTATGCGATCTAGAGAGATATACTGCTTGTACTTCATCTGATCCAAGGTCCGCAATGTCGTGATCTCGAGAATCGATTATGGGAACTCGAAAAACAAATTATAACTTACCTTTTAATCGCATGATTTCTGTAACTCGCATTATTCAGCTCTCTTGTACGTAAAATCGAGTTTCCCTTTACGTTGAAATCAAGTCTTCCATTGCATGCAGTGGAAATGTCTATTTGGCGATTTAGTTAAATAAACTGTACACTGTGATGAGCTTGATTACATAATTATGGGCATCACATGAATCAAAGGTAGCCTAAATGACTGTCTCGATAAATTCCCTAATAGTTTGCACATTATCCCGGACAGCATCTATATACTGCGTGTTTAACAGGGCGTTTTCAATTGCCTCCCCCCCCCGTGTATTCTAGCCATAGGTACGCGCGTTCGAACCTCTAAAGCGCAAAATGTTTTGATATTATATTCCTGCTGGCCTGCTAGGCAGTTTAATCTCGTGAAATGAAGGTAACGGAGAGCTTCTTACACGCAAATTTAAAGCCTGTGCTCTCCCGCTTTTGAAACCAAAACAAATTCACTTTGACAATTTCGGTCAATACACAAAATAATCTAGGAGAAAATACACATGATAAAGCTAAAAGTTACCTCGAACTAAGCTCACAGAGTAATTTAACTATCTAATGTACAATCTAGGGATGCAATTTCCCATATTTGTATTACTCACCAATGACACCAGTTCCAATCACAAACATTCGATGAAAAGCAGACTGTTCCCATTTCTTAGAAACCATAATTGCTAGGTTATTACTTTTTATCTTTTCTCATACTAAACGTGTAGAGTCATAAAACCATGCTAACAACATAGCTTGCGATTTGGGGCACAATTCGCTGAGCATTTGTTTTAATTGAAATATCTGCCAGGTAAAATAGCGCGATATAAATAAAGCACACTCTAATTGTGGATTTATTTGATCAGTACCCACCATGATCAACAGCAGACATATATATATGTACCTGAACAGCCAGTAGTACACGGGACACTGTCTCAATCAAACAAGTTCGAGAAGAGTCAACGAAGCATGAATTATAAGTTCACTGTAACCTACTTTTGAAACGATGTCATACAAGCTGTAAAGAATCCACACAAAGTTACATATCTCTTTCCGACAGCTAGGGCATTTTGCTCCGGATTTGTTTCGACGAATAATTTCTAAAATTAAAAAAGAATTCCTCTATAGTTTTGAAAGCTTCTTTAAAATAAAGTTCCAAGTTTCATTTAAATTTGGATGATATTTGGGTTATTGCTAAATTTTCCTGCAAGATGACTTTTTTAAAATGAGGACAATGAAATTTGGTGCACATAAATGAGAACAATGAAATTTGATGTACATAAGTGTCATGATTGAAGTTCCATTGTTTCTTTTTATTTCTTTTCTGATGTAACTGTTTACTCTAGCACTTCAGAGTAAAATTCGAAGAGATTTGCAGAAATAAAGTTTATTCCCTGTGATAAAAGTAACACGGTAGTGTTTGCGGTGTCGTCTCTTGATAAACCAGGCTTTTTCAGGTCATGTGGATGTGTAATCAGTACTCGTAATCAGTTCATTTGATGGTGGATGCGGGTAGTGTTATGTAGTGACTATGTGCAGGAAAACATGAAAAAAATTCTACTTGATAGGTCTATCAGAACGAAAGCTGATCTGAATTCCATTGCTATGTTGGTGAATTCTATGAAGTGTCACCGTTATTTCCTCAGTTCATCTAATATTAAAATAAACCTAGGGTATGTGATATTTATATTTACGTCTCCGTGTATAGCTTGTTAGATTTTAGTGATTATTTCTTGATATAGAGAGTCAGTGTTGGGATGATATTTATCAGCCCGAGTAATTAGGCAATTTATAAAAGGAGACGTCATAATGTATAGTATTCACAAGATTGTATGAAAACATTTTTTATCTTGGTAAAATGGACCCTACCTGATGTTTTAACACAGGGAATTCTTTTGATAGTTTTAGGTATAAGGTATACGTATTTAGAAATTTGAGATAGGAATAATTCTTTGCATTAGGTGTTTAGATAGTGTTTTATAGTGCGTGGCGTGAAGTACAACTATTTGGCTCGGAAAGACGAAATTATGAGTAATAGAAATTTTAAACAAGAGGCAGCACGTTTGGAAGGAATGGCTCCGGATCCAGTCCGGAAAAGTCAGCAACCGGCAGCAGATAAGAGAAAAGAGATGATTGGTGGCTACAAACAACCAATATAGTTTGGAAACAACTGGAAATGACTTTGGTCAAAAACTTGAAACAGTAATGCAGGGAAGTGTGGAGAAAACACTGTAAGCAAACTGTACTTCCACTTGTGTATACTGTTCCGAAACAGTTTGGGCCGAAGTGATTCAGCAGATCTGCAGAACCAAAACCAAACAGGTGTCAACGGGATAAGAAAGAAAAACAAAAAACATCAGCTTGGAGCTAAAATTGATCAGGAAACAGTTTAAGAAAGCAAGGAGGAGTTTCAGCAACTGCTCAACACACTCAGAAACCGCCTAAAAGCACCGGGACAACAGAATGATGAGGATAAAAAGGAATGGAAAAGCAAAGAAAGAGAGCTGTATTCATCTCCCACACTCTAGGTTTACACCACACAAACTACATTAGGTGAAGAAAAATCAGGATGGCTGCAAAGCAAGAAAGAAGAGGTAGAACATTTCCTAAGTGATACGCACTCTTTGAAAACAGACATGGACCACTCCGGGACTGCAACAGAATTGTGTCCGAAGAAATGACTCTAAAAACTCTGAAGAACAAAGAACCTACATGGAATGAGTCACATAAAGTTGTACAGATATAAAATATCCAGTTCTACTCCAGGACTAGTAGGTTAAACTACAAGGAACATAAAATTGGCTTAAGCTACTAAGAAGTTTGTTACGTCTCTTTTAAGTAGTCTCGAGAAAGGAAAAAAGGGCATGTTGGCAACAGTCAGATGGATGCCGTAAGAGAAATACTCTTTTGCAACATTCAGTTGAGGTTATCAACAGATTCACCACTGCGTGGCAAAGACTCGAGAAGGGAAACCTAATCGAGCTGTACCATTTGCATTGTATTCTTTGTTGTGGGAATGAATCTTAACGTCAAAGTAGCAGAAAGGGAACCCAGAGCGCTAAAAGACTATGTCAGGTGTCCTACTCTGATCAACCTCCGATTTATGGATGAAATGGGCGTTATAACACTAGTCTATATTTAGGCACGATGGATTCTAGCAGCCCTAGATGATACGGTGACTTGGACCGGAATGAAGTTGAAACCGAAGAAGTTGAGGTGCCTGTTTGTTAAGAATGGGAGTGTCACAGACTATTTTAAACTGAAGATACAAGAAGATATCCCCTCTATAACAGATTGTCCAATCTAAGTGCCTACGAAAGTAGTGTGACGTCAGCTTGTCAGATAAGAAAAGTGGATATAGATTGAGACAGCAGATGGTAGAGAGTTTGCGGAAAATCGACCATTCCGGTCTTGTTGAGGAAAAGCGACCAGTCCGGCATTGCTGTAGAGTTCAAGATATGGATGATTTTATTCCAAGAGTCATATTGCCACTTATAGTGAATGAACCCAGTCGAGAAACTAGAACAAGCTATCAACACCTACCTCATAAGATGGTTAGGTGTTCCTCCATCGTTTATTTGCATTGGTGTTTACAACTGCAAGTTACAGCTGCCCCTAACATTGTTGGTTGAGGAACGCAAGGTAGCTAAATCTAGACTCCTGAATACATGAGAGATTCAAAGAACGAAAAATAAGTGGAGACGGAATAGAAGTTAGGACAGGTAGAAAGTTCTCCTTGAACAAGGAGGTGAAGGAAGCAGAGAGCAGACAGAAACATAGGAATATGGTTGGGATTACAAATATAGGAAGAGAAGATTTCGGCTGAAGGAAATCACATAGATGGAATTAATCAAGCCCAGCGGACCGACATGCCAGAAAAGAGATACACTCCAGAATATTCTGTCGTTATGTCTTGTTGCATTGGCCCAAGGGCGAAATAGATACAGATACGATAAGGTGTCAGACTGCAAAGAGGATTATCTTAGTGGACCACCTGTATATAAACACAGTACCAGTACACAATCTTGCAAACGTTACAAGCTTAGTCGGCAAAGATTCAGCAAAAACAAATATAGAATTCATAGAAGACAAAGTTCGATTATAGCATCATATTCTGATGCATTTTGTAAAATATCTGGGGTTTTTAAAACCAATCACAGAACTGGCAGACTTGGACATCTATCTGAAACGATTCATGCGTATAAAAGGATTAAAGAATATTTGCAGATAGCTGTCAAGCGTAACATATTCTCTGAGTAGTTTATTCCGTTTGAAACTGCCATTTCCCTTACAGAAAGGTTCATGGATGTTATATGAATGGTCAGTAGCATTCGAACATAGTTGAAATGCATACACTTAAAGGATACAACGATGGATACAAGTACATTTGTACAGTGTTACGAATATGTAATTAAATTGCTTGTGTGTTAGTTTTAAATTCTTTTTATTTTAATTTTGTTTCATTACATTTTATTGTAATAATAATTTTCATTGGATTTGAATCTCTTTTCGGAAAATTCACTTGACCTGATTAGAACGTAACGGTTGCTTTATCACTATTTTTAGCTCACCTTGGTTGAGACGTTTGTAAACATTGAATGAAAACGATTGGCTATTACCAAGGTCATGTTCGGCCCACGTGTTAGCTGAGTTGTAAACAGCCTTTCTTTTTTATTTATTTCCAGTGTGGGAATCTGATTCTTAGATAGGGCTATTCTAGTGTACGTGCAAATTGTCATTTTTTTTTACTGCGCGGTTGGATGATTAAGTGATCATGTGACCCATCACGAGTGTCGAAATGACGTTTTAGTTGGGTTTAATACTCACATCTCAGTGAAGATTGGTCAGTCGTATCATACACCTTTAAGAGCTCTAGGTGTTCTTTTTTATTGATGATGCAAGTTTGCTCTGAAGTTCATCTATTTTTTGGAATTTAATAATTTATACTCTCTAGAAAACTACACAAGTGCTCTTCTTTATAAAAATTCTGGGACAAAGACATTCAGTGGAAATTTATTCTGGAATTCTAACGGGAACATTATAAATTGTGTTTCAACGAGGAACTGTTGCCATCAGTATAACGATCTCATCTGACGTCATCGCCTTCCATATTGGAACTTTATAGAGATTCGAACCTGGATTCAATTAGAACTGTTTAGTGATAGGACTTATATTTTTCAATTTTAGGATTAATTTTTGGATTATATTCACAAACCGTAAGTCCTATTTCATATTTTTATCTTGTTTTCTAGGGAAATAAATTATTTTGTTAAAACTTACAAAGCTTGTTGGCTGCACTCTTTTCTTTTGTTACCGTTGTACGAGCCTACACGTAACAACAGTGATCAATGAATTCTCAAAATATGTTTCGGCTAAGAGAACGTAAAAAGAAGAAAGACATGTACCATACTCCACAAGAATAAAAGTCTTAACTGATAGTCTAATTAAGGTAGAGAGTCTTACAGAAAGAAAGTTAATTATTTACTAAAAAAAACAACAAACGCTTGTTTGTATGATTTGGATTTTTAATGTAGCCTTAACAATTTGAGTCATATCGCTACGATGTCTGCTGTGTGGCAGTTGATGGTGATGTTTAGTACTGGCGCATCATGCCGTCGCATTTGGCATCATGTCCCACCCAGTCACATTATCCTGGTACAGGGCTGACCAGTCTTAATACTAACCTCTTAATGTTAAACGCCAGGAGAGGCAGCTGCTAGTACCATTTTTAGAAGTCTTTGGTATGACTCGGCCGTGGTTCGAAGCCGCAACCACCCGCATCCGAGGCAGACGCTATAACCACTTAGGCCATCGAAACCCGCGACCTCTCAAATTCGAGGCTGACGCTCAAAACCACTTAGTTCTCTGGAGCGGTTTCTAGAATGTAACAGCTTTGAAAAAACAGCGTACTAGAAAATTATGGTGTTGAAACAGGCGCGCCATGCAAATTTGTTTGATCACCAAACCAGGTGAAAAAAGTACATCCCAAAACATCAGAGAGCAAAATGGTAAACATGCAAACGTGATAAGACGACCACAATGTATTTACTGTCCTAGTATAGTAATACATTATATTACTTTAGAAATGAGGAGAGATGACATTCAAAAATATAATGTTTATTCCATATAGATCTGGAAAATGCCATAAAAACCAAACAAATACAACGCAGAAAACTTCTTAATTACAATTATTCCTGCTTATGTATTAATTAGGTAAGTTTTCAGATGGTATAATTCTCCGTTTAATACTCACATTCCTTCTATTTTCCGTTGCTTTTTAATAAATTTGATCACCAATTGGCAGATTTCGGCAATAGTGTTATTACTTTTCATGACTTCAAATTTATATAGTTGTAGGACACTTCAAGAGCCTGATTTCCTACTTCTTTATGATGTTATAGATTGAATGAAATAAGCATCTTGAATGCGAATTACGAATGGCACCTAGCGTTCATTTGATAGTGTCATCGTGTATAAGAATGTCATCTACACTTGAATTTTACACGTCTCGAAATGTCACTTACGATATACACGGACAGGTTGTATCAGATGGTATATCTGCTCAAACTCTGTTTTAGTGATGATCGACTCAGAGTTAAGAAATCCTGGTGTTGTTCTTTGCCCACTTAATTACCAGATATTACATGTTCTGATCGGATTCTCAGTTCTACTTTTATTTTAATACGTCATTAAGTTAAACCGTAACCGCTACATGACGGCATAACGTTTGGAAAGAAAAGCGGAAAATCAGGAAAATGTGCTTATGCCAACTAATAATAATAATAATAATAATAATAATAATAATAATAGTGCGACTTAATGTAGGTGTCAGGTAATCTGTGGGTGGGAAGTCAACCATGTTATTCGCTATCTTGTAGAACATTATTATTTGGTTTCGGGATTTTCCTGACTCCAGTGTTCCCACTGTAGGCATTCCAGGATTGATACAATGCTGCTAGTTTTCCAATGCGTATTAACTCTTTATCGTGTAGCACTGCGATGTGCCATTTCGATCTTGTTATCCCTTGGTATCTCCAGACTGAAGAGCAATATTCAAGACGTGGTCGTACTAGGGTGATATAAACCGTAGTCTTAATCGACTCACTTCTGACGCTTCCCTTTAAAAAACACTGTGTACTGTTGGTATTCTTTGCCATGCATATAAGCCTCTTCCATGACGTGTTCTTTGCCAATTAAATTCCCAGACATCTTGTTGATTTCTCCATTTTTAGCAGAGTACCTTGTAACCGTTAACTCTAAGTCCTGAATGATCTTGGTCTTGTCACAGGAAGCATGCTGCATTTCTCTGTGTAGCACAACATACCCCAAGTCTTTTCCCAGTCCTCTAGTTGGTTCAAATCGTACATAAGATTTTTTATTTGCACTGCCTGTCAGAGACGATCCCTTTATAACCTAGCAATCAACTGCAGAGAGGCGTGATCTAGACCTAACGCACTGTAGTATATCGGTAACCAAACAGTATAAACAGGTAAGAGGCAACAACTGTTGCTAAGTCTGAAGTGGTTCCGTCTACTATAACATATTGTATCCAGCCTCACAGAACGGTTTTAATCCAGTTCCAAGCACCACTCAGAGGGATTTGGCCTCGTGTACTTGAAAATTCACTGCAAAAATGAACCCATCTCCAGGGTGTGGAATACACAGGGCTTCAAATTAGAGGGTTCGCCACATCGGGACTGACTGATGATACAAGCAGACAGATTTTGCTGAAATTCGTCCTTCGATTATCAAGGCTTAAAAAGCCTAACCAGATCACAAAAATAAAATTGGTTGTGTGGTTGAGTTTACATCCAGACTGAATTTTGTTTTACTTTACTGGTGCACCTGTTAGTTCTTGTGTAGTTATTCTCATGGATCAGAATTTGATTATGATGCTAGTCAAAATTGACCACATCACATAAGCAGTTACCCATGCACCCCATCCTCTTGGTGGGGGTAACTGTTATTACTTATTTTGAATTTCCTCTTGAATTCCTAGCATTACGTCTCGGGAACTCCAATGCGGTTTAATTCAAACACGTGATTGTAATCAATGAAGGCAACAACCCTCACTTTGGACTGTAAGAAAACGGAATGAATAATGAACGCGGCAGTTTAGGTCTCACTGGACAGGGGTTTCTTTTGGTGACTATTCATCCAACATTGACCTATCGCAGAAAAAAGAAAGTAAGTTTACATTAAAGGTACAAATTAAAACTAATGAATTTTGTAGAAAGCAGGCTTGTGAGATTCTGACTGAGGTATTATGGTTAATTCCTTAGATAACTGGCAGCTTTTATATTTAACTGACACTGCCACCAACCCCTCTTTTTACATTCTTTTTTGACAGGAAAGTGTAATTTTGAGTATATCCTGTGACAAGGCTAAAAGAATAAATATGTCCCTTATTCATGATTAAAGTTCAGTAGTACTATAACAAATTAGCATACTTTTCATCACTCCTCAACCATCTGGAATTTTAGATATTTACCTCTGTAGCAGACATACGTAAATACGTAAGCCAAGTCGGCTGTTCATTTGCAGCCCAGGTTACGCATTTGATCTCCAATGCTAGTCTAACTGTGACAGGCAGTTACCAGACAAACCAACCCATTTTTAAGCCTAACTCAAAAAAAATGTAAACCACATTACATATTAGCTTCTATGTGAACTTATAGACAAAAGTCTTATGATAATGAGGCTCATGCCTTCTACCTTAAAAATTAGCAAGGTGTCAAAATACGAAACTATCTAGTGAGACCTTAAGTACATGAATTAGAGGAGGTCCCTGCTAGTAATCGACAGACAAGGGCTTGTAGATGCCCTTTTGCAAATACACTGTATCTCATGACATAGCATAAACTCATATTAGCCATACCTATATCGCTGTTGTGCTTGTATACATGTTTTCATCGAAATCCTTGAAACTAAATATATCCTAATATCCTTATTCTCCGGCCCATTAAATAAAAGAAAATGTTTTGTATTTCGTTGATTCTATTTGCTGCATCATAATGGATCAGATACAAAAATATTTAAGTATGTATCATGCAGTAGTGACATATATTATATTATTTTTTTTTTTATTGCCTTTAGTTTTAATGCCATCAAATACAATTATTTTATTGGTATTATAATCTGGCTCATCAACTGGTATCACATTTTCAGGAGATCCGAGATCCAAAGTTTTGCTAAGAATTTCTTTGTATTAATAAATACGAACAAAATAATCATAAAATAATTTTCTCAGAATACGATACGTTGAGTGATCATGACTCTGTCACAATTAAAATATTTTAATAATGAAGTTAGTAATAAGTCAAGTATGTTTTACAATTTCCATGTGGACCAACTAATATATAATGGCAGTCAGGCAGCAGGAAGTTGTTATTTGGTTCTTACTTTTTTTATTCAACAACAAAATTAGATATTTATCTTTTAATACTTAGTTACACATTTTTCTAACGACTCTGCATAGTTTTCACTCGCTTGGAATTTTGTTTATTTCTTCAAACAGATATTTCATTGTTTGTTTATCATCAATACCGGTATTGGATTTTACATATAAATCAATAATCCCTCAAAAAGTAGGTGATTGTATTTTAAGTCGAATCATTCATCGACTAATTCGGCTCGAGATGTGTTTCACCATCAATCAACACCTTCATTTGTGGACGCCTGTATACTCTAAATTTACACCTTGACAGATGATTATCAAACAATACCATGCAGTACCTTTATTAAAATTTATTATTAATTCTGCTAATTGAATTTCAACAGAATCACCGCCTTTATACAACACTACTTAGTGTGATTTTGGTCCAGGGGTCATTACAAAGCCGGGTATGACCAGTTTGTCTGTCTTAAATGATCAAGTTCTGCTTTTCCTGTAGAAATACATTATCGATTCAGAATTTTTTTTCCATCATTGTTATCATTATTATCTCTAGTATCAATATCAAGTTTAATTTTTCAATCTTTTTCGTTAATTAGAGTTGATTATTTTAATATGATTATTACCCATGTCTACACGTCCTAATATATTTAAGTCTCCCGTCACTGTATCACCAGCGTTTGGAGGTTGGGGTTAGGAGCGTTTGTTTTGTTGTAAACATGTGTCTTGGGTGTATTATTAATTTTGAACATATTCTTGGTCCACATATTGTTAAATATTGACACGCTCTTTACTATTGTAATAAATTTGGAGTATGTGTATTTGGTTATAGCGCCCCGTTTTAAGGAATACTTAGATTTTTGTGATTACTTGTTTGATTATGGGAATTCGGTGCAATGGAAATATTCCTTAGCCCGAAATAATTAGCCGTTTACTAGGAGCAAATGTCACGGAGTGAAGTGTTAGTGAGTTTCTATGATGCCATGGTTGTCTTTTATTGACTTCAGGTCAAAATTGCATGAGTGTCCATGTCGTACCATAGTCCCTATTAAGACTTAATGATGTACATTAGTGGTGTGACGGCAGTGGCAGTATTTACGGTAGGAAACCGGTAAATTACACAGTGGAATCAACAAGAAGGGACTCGGCAGATACCGTTTATGTCGCCATGATGGCAAATGTGATGCAGTTGTACTGGTGAAATGTGCCTTGAAACCATGAATCGACTGGCCTAACGTGGCGTAGTTAAAATAGTTCCCTGTGTTAGGGGATAGTTGTATGGTTTCTACGGGGTGAAATGGTGACGGTACGGAAAGTTGATGAAGAGAAACCATGCAGATGTGCGGATATTTGGCAAGTTGTGAGATCTGTGGTCTTGCATTGATTAGAGCAAAATTTATGTATAGAATGGACACGTCGGGCTTTCTAATTTACAACTGAAGTTGTATAGAAGTCTTTGGAAATTTGGGGTAAACTTGTGACTTCTAGCGGAATCGCGCCAGGGTTTGACATCGCTCGGTCAAGCAAATACCCCTGGCTTGTAACACTATTAACAGGCTTTTCAACATTCTTAATACAGTCATAATTCATATTGATAGTGTTGAAAAATCGCGTTGTTATCCTTTCATTTGTTGCATATCCAACTATATTGTCGCCATTCATTTTGATTCATAAACCATCGGTTCTTGTAGCATTCAAAGGATTTCTCAATAATCGTATTTTATTTAATTTTGATTGTTATATAATTTCAATGTAAATATTGTTATATAATTTCAATGTAAATATTTTTCCTGTTGTAATATTACAACCAAGTATTCTCGAGCCGTTTTGAATACAAGATTACTAGTCATCGCATCACCACTTTTAAGACAAGAAAACATTACCTAATTTCTTTATTTGTTTATCAAGATACTGGATTTCGACATCGGTACAATTTGTTATAAGAATGTTAACATTATCATCCATGTATTGATCTGATGCTGCATCACTTGCGATAACAGGTTGATGTTACAACCTTAATGATCATGTTTAGCTTTTGCAACATTTCCAATTATTTGGATTGTAGCCCAACCACACGGTGAAAATATTCATCCGATTCATATTTAATATTTATAACTTCATTGCCTGTTGAATATTTCTTAGTATCCATGTTTGCAGCACCAGTGTCATTTGTTTCTTTTACAAAAATGGTATTGCTTATACTTATGCAACATATATGGAAGGGATAATGAGGATACGTAACGTAAAATAATCAATAAAAGAAATGAAAACATTATTGATGTAATCAAAAGTTACATGATGATACAAATAAAGATTACACTATAAAATTAACACGCGAAGATCCTGTTCTGCTGATTAATTACGATATTTCAAAATTAGAAAATGATGGCGTAATTGAAACTGAACATATGATGATTCATATGCTATTTTCTTAATAATAATCGATAATATTTTGGCTTGAATATAACCACATTGATATGCATAATTTAAACACACATATTCAAAACGACTTAAATGTACTTCTGACTTTGTGTACAAAACTTACAAATAATTATGTCTTGTAGAATCATTTCTATCTCATCAGTAAAATAATCTTTTTCATTGTTTTGTATTATAACTGAGAGAGAGATATATATATATATATATATATATATATATATATATATATATATATATATATATATATATATATATATATATATATATATATATAGTCTGTGTCTATAGTCTGTGTCTGTCTGTTTTTCTGTCTGTCTGTGTGTGTAGCTTGAGAAAGTCGAGTCTGTGAATAAAATAACTTATTGAAAAATGGTTTGCAGACATTGATATCAGCAATCAATACAATCCAATATTTTGGATGATTCGCTAATTTGGTTTCCATCCCTGCAAACATAAATAAGTTCTCTGTTTCCCATTTTATTTTGTATTCTGAAGTTACTGTATCTAGTGTTATGCAGTCAGTAGCTCTCGGACAATCGTTTCCTTTGTAATCATCAACACTGTCAGCATCCTGTTAGATATGCAGACGTAGGTTTGATCTCACGCTTGTATAAGGAACACACTTGTAATACGATGCACGTACCTACGTCACAGCAAGCTAGGTCATTTTGAAAGATACTTAGCGCCCAACTTAGACGTATGTATGTATGTATGTATGTATGTATGTATGTATGTATGTATGTATGCGAGTGTGTAAGTGTGCGTGTGTGTGTGTGCGTGTGTGTGTGTGTATGTATGTATGTATGTATGTATGTATGTATGTATGCGAGTGTGTAAGTGTGCGTGTGTGTGTGTGCGTGTGTGTGTGTGTGTGTAAAAACCAGAAGATTCATTTGTGCTTTTGTTACTTTCTTGCCTGATATAGACTTGAATATAAGGATATGAAACTCAAAGTGTAAAAATATATACTCTATTTATAGGACACTGTCCTATTTTTTTTTTCTTTTTCAGTTTGTGTACAACGTTCTGAATTATCAAAGTCTGAAATAAAACCAATACGTATAAAAATCCTGCAAATCCGATTTTGGCTATATAATTTATGCTCCGCGTTTAGTAGAAAACGGACAAGGGGTAGTAAAATGTTCCTATCCGTCCGTCCATCCATCATGCATCAGGTTCATGGTACCACTTTTGCTAGCGATCAAAATGACTTTGCTATTGATCAATATGACTCCCTTAATTATTATTAAATTTCAGCCATATTTGGTTTGAAGCTTGATATGGATGGGATCTGGGCTCGATTCGATTGTCAGCGTTCTATGTTATCGTTTAGTGGAGTTACAGCTTCAGATTGTTCGACACACCCTTTTTGTTCCGCACGATATCAAATTTATCTGTGACTATTATTTGGTTTCATCCAAATTTGCCATAAGATTGATATTCAGAAGACTTTGCAAGAGTCTGATTTTCAACCTTCAACCTCAGTCCCACCCACCATCGTTTGCATGAATTGTCAGCTTTATGAGTCATTGTTTAGAGGAGTTAAATCCCCTTATTATCAGACTCGCCCACTTTATTTCTGCACAAATTCTCCTTATTCTTGGATTTCAACCAAATTTGATATGCACGTTGATACTCATAAGGTCTTGACTGAGGTAGGTTTTCAGCGTTCTGTGTCATCATTTAACGGAAGTATGGCCCTTGAGTTTCATACTCACCTTTATTTTCTCCACAGTAACTCTTGAATATTTTGGATTTCAACCAAATTTTTATTGGTTGCTTGATATTGATGAGTCTTCGTGAATCTGATTAAAATCAGATCTCCGCTGTCCTACAAGAAGATCTGACGACGACCACTTAAGGGTCATGTTCTGGTGACCTTTGAATTAGCCAATGGAAATGCAGTTTTTAAAAATCTGAAAATGAATCCGATTGTTCGGTATGCATTCATGCTCTTCATCCACACTGCTCAGTCTCCAAACGCTAAAATATAAGACTTCATCTGATCAGTTGATAAAATTAGCGATTATGATAGTAACATAGGTTACCAGAACATAACCCCTAAGCGGTCGCTGTCAGATCCTGATGTGTAACACTGGAGATCTGATTTTAATCAGACTGGAGTCTTCGTGTTAGTTGTATTGGTAGTATTCTACAGCATTTGGCGGAGTTATGTCCCCTGATTTACAGACAAATCTTGGTAGACCGCTCGATAACGATAGGACCTTAACTGGAGTTGATTATAACCCACTCTACGAAATTATTTAGCGGCGTTACTGCCTCTAGTTGTCAGATCTATTAATTTTCATTTTTGCACAATAGGTATTTTTACTTGTTATGGGATTTCAAAAAAATTTGTTACGCAGCTTAGTTTTCACAAGACCTTTGCTGAATTGTATTCTAAGCGCTCTGCATGGCTTAGTGGAGTCATCGCCTTAGATTGTCTGATCCATCCACTTCGTTGAAGCTCAATACTTCCTTTAATTATTTTTTGGATTTCAACCAAATTTAGTAGGCAGCCTGATATTGATGACTATCGGCCGAGTTTGACTACCGGCATTTGACATAGTCATTGTTTAGCAAAATTGTTTGACAGACCCACCCATCAATTTCTCACAACTCCTTTAGTTAAAACTGAATTTCAACCAAATTTGGTGGACAGTTTGATATTGACATGACCTTGGTGAATATTTTGATAGCGTTCTTTGTCATTATTTAGCGAGAGTTACAACTCCTAGTTGTCTGGCATATTTACTTTCATTTCTGCACAAGGACTAAATTAATATTAATTGGATTTCAAACAAATTTGGTAGGCAGCTTGATTCCAATTGTCAGCATTTTACGTAATTTCGCCAATTTACTTCGCTGATTGTCGGATACACCCACGTTCGTTTCTGCATAAGAATAGCCCCCTTAGTGGATTTTAAACAAATTTAGTAGGCAGGTTCATGTTAATGAGACCTAGACTGAATTTGATTGTTAGCCTTGCTTAGGTACCTGTTCAACATGAAACATCATATTTTAGCGGAGATATAGCTCAGGTCGTCAGAGTTACCAGACTGTCAATATAAATTATTTGATCAAACAATATTGTTTGATCTCTTTCAAGATAGGGCATTCGAGGCAACAGCGATTCACGTACTCAGTAAATGAATATGCAATCTCGTCAGAGCCAATCAAAAACTGGTTTCAAAACTCGTGATTTCTCTCTAGCTTGACTTCAATAAACGATTTAGAGATCGATCACGTGAGCAACGAGAAAGCAATTTGCAGTTGACTCGAACACTCGATTTAAAGGGAGACCATGTAATTGAAACGACATTTTCGACTGTCCTTCCTTGTCTAAAACTAGTCTGTGTACATAATGGAGAGTTCAGTTACTCAAGTTATGCAGACGCTGCGACTACTCTCTGTATTTTCTCTGGAGTTCGCAAGCATTGAGATCGCCAAGCATGTGCTCTCTATGGCTCCGTTGACTTGCCATAGATGACTGCCCGGGGCACTCTTCAGGAGACGTACATTCGTCATAACTGTTTAAAGGAAACTGTCGGTCAGGCGAGACTCAATCCGGGAACTGCTAATAGTGGGTAAATTCAGTCTTGGTCTGATCTAAGTGACATTTACGAGTTAACCTGTCGGTGAGCAAGATGAAAGGGAAGAAGTGGATTTTAGCTGCCAAATTTGAAGGTGAACCTTCACCAAGCAATTTCAGATTAGTCGAAGAGGACATAGATGAGAATTTAAACACTGGAGGTAAGTAAATTCCTAATTGCATTAACAGTTGATGTAATTGAGGACTACATATATTTAATGTTAAATAATTAAATGAATGGTTAAAATAATCTGTTTGATTCCTCTTAATACCCGGTATTTGCACTTTATCGTATAATCAACTAAGCGTAACAATGTGTCAATTCCACAATAATTGATGCTGGGAGAAAATCTTTAACTTTGACAATGCTTTCTTCTTCACCTCATGCTGTTGCCCTCTATTGATTTATACACACGCAAATGCAACTAGTGCATATTTCTAAACAGGATTATCATGTAAATATTATTTTTTAAAAAATTATCCTACATCCAAAAGGATCCCTATTATAAATACAGTCAACGCATATGCATTGTGTATTCGTCTATCCAACTGACCATGACACAAATCAGTGTGACTGTTAACTGACGTCAGAATCGGCTGGCTACAATCTGCTGACGTAGACAGAGATCACAATGAAGTAAACGTCTTAAATAAATTATTACAACAATAAGGAATAGAAAAATTTCTGCTCCACTTAATACTCCAGCAGCAAAGTGAATGAGTACTTTGTTTTGGGGGAGGGGGAGGGATAAAATATTTTCCTATTTCCAGGTATTTGCATCAACTCCTACATCCCTATCTGGCTGGATTCTGGATTAACATAAACTAAAACAGCTAACCTACTTAATTTATGAAAATTCGTCTAAAAAAGTAAAGAAAAATTATAAAACATGAATAATTTAGGTGAAAGAAAGACATTTATTCATACTTTAGAACATTCTTCATTACAACATTAGAATAAGCCACACATATTCCATACGCCTCATCAGAAGCATTCATAGGAGTTAAAAGAATGAAGGAAAGAAGAGGCAAACAGCACCTTACATACATGCATTTCCGTTTATGGATCTAACGACAGCGGCAATATCCGCATCATGTGACATTATCCCATTACAATACTGATTCCGACAAGTGCTCGGTCCTAAACACCGTATTTGTACACAATTACTGTAAATACCGTATTTTGTGATACAAATATTTATGTTCGTTGTTCATCGTTATGAAACAATACTGGTGAATTGGATACCCCAAAGTCAAATGTTCTGAAAAAGGATTTTTTTTTTCATGAAATACATTTTGCCTTCTCAATCATGCCCGCTAGAAATGGTCATAATTTTCTTACCTTAACTTCCATTTACGTATTCTGTCGTTTTCTAATTCTTTTCAGTTTTGATCTGATAAAGAAACGAAATGTTATAAGTAGGAATGTAAAATGATTATATAAGAAAGCACAACAATGAATCAATTAAATAACTATTAAATCAAAAAGTAAATACATTGATAAATCAACCAGTAAATAGAATTCCGCTCAGTACATCGATGAATGCCAAAGTTTTAAATGAACTAAAGTCTTAAAATATATAAATTAGTTTGCTCATCAAAACGTTTTAGTTTATTCACAATATTTTCTTTTTGTGAAATGGCAATAATTAGTTTGCTGCACAAGGTAATAATAAATATTTTGGTCATGACTAAATTATCCGGGGATGGGGGATACAGATGAAAAGACACGTGACTCCAATTTGATTCTTCGTCTCATTTCTTTTACCGAATCCTTTTTCTGAATAAGAAATCGTAAGATTTTAGATATAATAAACAACTTTAAAGGAAAATGTTTCCTACTTCCCAAAACTTATTTGTATGGCAAAATCTAAAAAAAACTACCTCAAAAAAAGTGTTTGCGTAAATACTCTCTTCTAATAATTTGTCCAGGAAAAGGAGGAAATAAATCACAAAGCTCATTAATAATTTTGGTCTTGCTTGCGATGATAGGTCAAAGCAGAAGAAAAGATTTATTTCAACTCGGTGATTTTCAGATGACTTTAGCATTTCGATATTGATTCTCGCAGATAATTTGTCAAATTTCAGAAAGATCTCTAAAAGTTAAAATTTTCAAGCTTCTTTGAAATAAATTTTTAAGTTTAATTTAAATTAAGGAGACAGTTGAATTATATCCTTAAATAAGGAATCTTGAAAGCAGAACAATATAATAAACCCATCCAAAGAGGTGTATCTCTTAATAATATATGACTTGAAAATCTTCCATGTTCAGAATTTATGATTTGACTTGACTACAACACCAGTTATTTAAGTATTTAAGTATTAATAAATTGATCATGAGAACTAGGGATTAGTGGGGGGCAGAGCGAGCGAGCGCGCGCGCGCGCGCGCGAGAGAGAGAGAGAGAGAGAGAGAGATGTGTGTGTTTGTGTGTGTTTGTGTGTGTGTGTGTGTGTGTGTGTGTGATTTTTAACGTAGCTTTAAAAAAAAAAATTCGGTCATATCGCTACGATGTCTACAGTGTGGCAGTTTTAGAGTGATGTTTATAACTGAGACATCATGCCGCAGACATGTGGCATCATGTCACACCCAGTCACATTATCCTGACACCAGGCCGACCAGTCCTAACACTAACCTTTTAATGCTGAGCGGCCGGGGTTCGAAAAATATTTGCGATTTCCTTAAAATGCACCATACTATATTTTATCTTATTGTTTTGCTCATGTTGGGAAATTGTTTGGGGCAAGCTCAGATTTCCCAAGGGCAAGTTCAATTGTGAATCCCCGATTGTGTATGCAATTAAGGACTCTATCCGAAACACACGCCCACATACACACAGACGCACACTAACACTCTAGCTCTCTGTGCGTGTTATATGTGGTTCGAAACAGAATTGGTTTTCCTTCTTTCTCTTTGTTGTAACCAAATCACGCTTTCATGAGATACAAACACTCGGACACATGCGGATCGTGTTTCACTTTCAAAGTGTTTTCAATCTATTTCAGAAGTGTTATGTGAAGCCGTTTATCTCAGCGTTGATCCATACATGAGGTAAATTGTATGTATGTATGTATGTAGTTGTTGTTGTTGTTATAGGGTTTAACGCCATTTTTCAGCACAAGATAGGCTATACATGGCGGCCAGTATTAATGGTGGAGGAAGAACCCTGGAAAACCCCGGGAAGAACCACCGACCCACGAGAAGCTACTGGCAAGCTTTCTCACGTACCCACGTTAGCCGAGCCTGGACTCGAACCCACGCAGACAGAGGTGAGATGGCAGTGATCCGTAACGATCAGCGCTTTAGACCACTCGGCCACTCGGGGCCCCGTGTATGTATGTATGTATGTATATCAAGAATAACCTTTTGTTTTTCTTTTACTTGACCATGACATGTGACCTGTGTAAATTTATTTGTCCTGCAAACTCGGACACTTGTCCCAAAACTTAAATGCCTTTTCCTGATTCAGCTATGCATTCTTTAAATTACCAAAAAAAAAAAAAAAAAAAAAAAAAAAAAAAAAAAAAAAAAAAATAAATAACCCAGATATTTAAAGCTGAATCTAACCTATCTCTCTAAATATCTTCTCTATCAAATTTAGATATATACATCAGTAGACAGAATATACAGTTTTAAAGACCTTGCTACAGGCCAACTTCGAGAAATTTATTATATGCAAAATGCTGGACTTAATATAGTATAAATGCATATTCTACATCATGCAGTCAAAGTTCAACAGAAAGGTGACTTGGACCACACAAATATTATCATATAATTAGGAACTGTCTCTATTACCTTTCTAACGAATCCCTCCATTTTCCACCCTCAACGCCAAAATGCCCCCCCTCCCGCCTACTCCAAAAAGTAGAAAACTCTTTTCATGCACACCGACTCAATGCATCCAGCAGTATCTGCTTCTAAAGTGGGTAGAATATGCATTTTGTCATATAAATATTACAATAGCATAGTGCGGCGATATAGGCAAAAATGGCTCTAAGGGTAAAATAGGAAAATAACTCTCGCGCCATCTATTAAGAATAGCACTTAGAAACTTTACATTCTGACCACCTCGGCTATTCTGCAAGAAATAAAATATGTCTTGAATGTATTTTGGCAGAAGAATCGTACATTTTCTTCCCCGAAATTTCTTCGTAAAAGAAGGAATCCGCAGTCTATATAGACCGACTCTGCTATTTCCACTAGTGGATTGACTGTAGGATTTACAGGAAAGTCGCGAATAAAAAAAGTTCCATGCATTCGCAAGCTTCGTAAATAACTAGGGAGGTACGAACATCAGCTAATTGCTGCTTTCGGCATATTTTCGCAGTTATCATCCAAATGATTGGCCTCGAACTTGCGGATGCTTAATACTTGAGAGGTTCTTTATAAGGAAGATAACTAGGTTACCGAAAGCAGTTAGAAGGGTTTACGTTTCAGTAGCGAAATCATGTCTATGCAGTGCTGAGTAAGTTTAGGTACCACCACCACCCCCCACCCCACCCACCCCCACAAAAAGCAGCCAAAACAAAGATAAAGCAAAATAAAAATGATGACATCTTTAAATACAGTGGTCTTAAACCTGAGTCTTATTGCATGCATCCCAAAGTAAAATATTGCCTCCATGTTTTACCTTTTACGATCTGCGGGAGGGCATATCCCTAAGCTTGCAAGCGGAAGGACAAAGAGGAAAAGAGTAGAGAAAAATATAGAATAGAATCAAACAGTCAACCAAGAGAGCAAAGATACCAGCAGATTCTGCTTATTTAATAAATTAGTACATTAGTACATTATAGGTAGTTATATAATCTGAGTTTTATGGTACTTGATAATGAATGTTAATTTTCTTACATCAGTCAGTACAATGCAAATTCAGTTAAACATTTTGAAAAAAAGCGTTAAACATTTTCTCATAAATTATTAGCTTCTATACTCTGAAGATGCTAGAAAATCTACATGTATACACATTCTATTATATTTGTCTCATTTATTGTTTCAAATTTAACCATCACCTAATCAAATTCCATTTAGTGTGAAAATCAGGGTATTCTCCTAGGTTCATCATGTGAGGGCTCTCAATTTAGTCAAACAAGTGTCTTAGGTTCATAACCATGTCAAATTGTGACCAAAGAAAGAAGACAAGAATCGAACTCGCCACAGGTCTTGATCATATTAAGCTGCGTACTAAAAACTGGTTTTAAATTATGATTTCCACCTAAATGTATTAAACGGAAACGGATGTCGTGATTTATAGATGGATATTTAAAGACAGGCATGAATGCTCTGTCAATGAAATATGCTTTGGGCAATAATAACAATAAACACGACGTTGAATAAATGAATTTAATGACTGTGCGAGAACATTTTTATTCAATTGTTCTCTCATTTTACCAGAAGTACAATTTCTTTTTAGCTTGAACCAAAGCAGAATATATTTCCTTTTTTCCAGGGTTTTCGTCAATGATGTGAAAGATGTCATGAAAGGAGAGCAAGTTGCAATGTAATTATTGCATGTTTAAAAATTTGCCATATCAAGGAATGTCATGTTCTCATTTCATTTACATACAGACATGTGTTAACACGTATTTAACTGAAAGTGCAAGATGAAATAGAATATAGATAAAACCCAATTTTAGAAAGAAAAACAAGGTATGAAAATTACCACGAAGCAACTGGCAAAACATGACATGAAGGAAAATGGAATAATGCCAAATATGATGTTCATTGGTCAACAAAGAGTTTGGTTTTATGACCACAAACTTTCATTACAAGAGAAAAGATGTTCTGAGATACTCTGCATCAGTTATCTACATTCGAATTTTCAAAAAGAACAAAGAAATGAGATTGCAACTCAAATCTGAATGCAACTAATGCATGCAATAAGTCATTTGGTTCATATTTTATAATCCTTTTAGGAGGGATTTTGACTTTTAGATTTATTTACCGTAGCCCACAATAGAGTAACTCCATAGTCCCCCCCCCCCCGAAATCTGAAGAAAAACGTTCATTGTAAAGACAAATTAGAGAGGTACTCCGCTGTGATCTGCGCGTAAAAGGTGCATCTTCACCAAAATGTGAAATGTGGTTGCAGTGTTTTAGTCGCATTACAGCAAACTAACCGCAAAATATGTTGTTTCTGGAATAGATCAATGTTTACAGTAAACTGACATCATGCAGTAGTAATTGGGATCGAATCTATAAGTGACATTATGCCGGTTTTGCCTTTTTATCGTTTTGGGGTCGATGTTACATGTCACTGTTTACTGTGCAATATCAGCTGATGCAGATCTTATCAAAACGGCCAATCTTGCGTGCATTTAAATTCAAAGAGATATACGCTATTTTGATTTAATCTGCACACATGGGCAGAACAGCTTTACTAATATCGAAAACTAACTGAATATTTTGAGTAAGCGTGCTGGAAATATCCGATTAGCGTACAATTGACTATTTTTGCTTACCATTATACGAGGCGTAAATAGTAATGGCTTGTGTTTCGATATTGATCATAAAGGGAGAGGCCTATCACGTTTGTTTTCCGAACGATTTCTTAATGCTGAATATGTCGTTTTCAGCTACATTTTCAACACAGAACAACAGGCAAGAAGACTAACTCGCTGTACTGTCAGACAGAAGATCGCAAGTTCGAATTTAAGTTTAGGACAAAATTTTTCTTTATAAATGAGCATGATTGGTGAAAGTTAAATTCAAATATGATGACTATAAGGTCGATTTCAGTAATGGATTCGTGGCATTCGTAATCTTTGAATCTTATCTGAAACTGATTTCGACTGAGCACATTAGCTGATTGTAATATTATAGAGTGACTGTGGTATATAATGGCAAAATAGATTGACGCTAACAATATTTTGAAGGAGTTTATTGAGGTCTCTCAAAATGGTATTAAACTATCAAACGACTGGGATATAAAGTATGTGGCAGGGAAAATTTGATTGCTTTATTGTCTGAGTGCAACATATCGACTTATCAAAGAAGCACAAAAGATGCTGTATATGAGTTTTCACAGATATATTTGACACATATTGAAAATTACCTTGGGACTAACTTTAGACATGGAAAGGAATAAATTAGGGTAGGTTTATGAAGACAGAAAGAAAAAGAATTGATATAATTTTGTGCAAGAAAAGGTAGAGTCTCTTACTACTGAAATAACGTTAGATGATTCATGCGAATGCTCTTGTTGTAATGATGAATACCTCCAAGAGCAAACCAACTGAACAGACGTTTTCGGGGGTATTGTATAGAAACAGAATCTGAACAGTTTTAAAAACTAAAATTCCACGAGACAGAAGAAAAGTAGCACGAGTATCAGAAGAAATTAGTAACGGATGTTGCTGAACATATAAACCTAAAAGTATTCATGAAATTTACAAGACGTTTGATATTATTAGGTTCGTGCGTCAGTCTGACAAAATTTATATTGGTGCTATATCAAGTAATGTGTCATTTGAGGTTATTGACGGAAACTTTTTCTGAAAGATATTTTATTTGTTGCTGCAAGAGAATTTCGCCACGAGGACCCTGAAATAGACACACTTAATTATTTGACAAGGGCTGATTTACAACTTCGTCTTACTAGTGGCAGACTCCAAGGGTTTTGGTATAAAATACCACTAGAGGTTTATAATGAGGTACAACGCCAGCAGCTGGAAGAATCAATGGCATTCGCTCAGCTATAGTCGGAATTTTATGATCCCCTTTGTAAGCAAAATCAGTATCTGAGAAATATAAACGCTTTGACGCATTTGGAATCATTGGATTTTATGCTCCAACCACTAGTATGTGAGTTGGTGCAATGCTTAGTTATGGATCATTTGAACTTATTTTGGGCCGCGATGAATTTAAGAAACATTGGCCATGAATTTATGGATTTATTTGTGAAGGAATGTCAAGATAACGCGCCAATTATTTACACAACCATCGTGTAGTATTTTAGATAAAGATCAATGTTTCAGATCAAAATCAATGACAATCTGCCTATTATGTGTTTGCACCCAGTGAGAGAGAGAGAGAGAGAGAGAGAGTGTACCATTATAATACTGTGAAACACATATGATAGTATTACGTACTGGTCGAGGAGCTCGACCATCTCTTAAGTGTGGCATTGGAGTAGAATCACGCAATCAACTCTGCTGGCCACGTGGATCTATTATTGAATATTACTAAGTGCCTAAAACACAAGCACATGTGATTGCATAACACATCTGATAGCACAGACACCTGTGACTGCACAGGCAGATTAGAAATAAATAATTTAATAGTTAGCATTAAAGCAATTACTGTTTCTGATCCTGGTAAAATACAAAAACTAAACGAGTTATTGATGGATTTCTTAAATAGAGGAGGGTTTCCTTATTATAAACATACCTACCGTGCGCACCCCCCCCCCCGCATCCCCGACAAATTGCACAACAGCATTGAATAAAACTACCAAGTCGTATGCGAAAGGCCTACATACTTGAATTATTGAGATCCATGCTTACAACTGAATCCATCTACGGTCACCAATCAACCACCGGTTATTAATGCAAAAGCAACAGTACAACAACTGAAACAATTTGCCCCTATCAAAATATAGAAATACCAAGAGGTGCAAGTAAAGCTGACATATTTGAGATATTAGACGCGTTTGAACAAAACCATCGTCGTATTGAGGATGAAAACACCGTCGTCGCGATGAAAAAAACCGTCTTACATCTGCTGTTGCTGCTGCATTTACTGAGTATCTTCGTGACCGAGCACAGCATTCACAAGTCCTGAATTCAAACTTACTTGTAGAGTCGAGTTAAACAATCATGTAGCAATTATTGCACCCACATACAAACCAGGTAAAGACGCTAGACAGCTGTTAACAAATATGATCTCATCCGCGTAACAAAACTTTGGCCACACTGAAGTTAAAGCAGATATTTTCCTTAATGTCAATCTGGTAATGCCGTTAAGTCGCAAAAATGATGAAGCTACTACACTGTGGATTCACAGCTGTGCTTGTGCATGCATTTGATACCCAACAACTACTCACCGACCATGAGTTTTATTGCGGTGGTATTCGTGAAAAACCACAGCAATAAATAATGCCAGAACCATATTAAAATATTCTCAAATTTACTATGGTGCAAACGAAAGATGAAAGCCCGTTATGTCATCTACGAGCACTTCAACGTTTCAATGGTAGACGCGAACATGTGATCAAGGCGTTTCAACTTACAGTGGGAGATAACAGTCAACACATAGCACGATGATATTTGATAACTTAGAAGTGACTGAAGTTTCTTTGCGGCTAAACAGTCATCAGGAACCCTGTGAAGATATTCAGCTTAACTATGCAGATGCAACGCCTCATATTGAAATTCTGTGGAAGTATATGCACCGGCATCAAAACGTTGACATGGGTCTGCAAATTTCACAGAAAAACTTTCGTACGTTGTACCCGATTTATTACTTTTCATTGAAACACTTGGAGTTGGTTAGACAATCCGTTGTCAACATGTGTTTTTCATGCTCGGGTAGGTAACGCCGGCACTGGTCATCGATGTTATGCTGTGATACTTTCCGATAATACTCTATTGTTAGAGGGTGCTGGTGGACAAATGAGGGTCATCGATGCGCCTGTGGAAAATACATAATTGAACGTGCTAAGTATTTAAATGATAAATGTCCTATCACTAAGTGAAGGTCGGCCTTAGTGAAAATCAGCTTGCAACGCAGTTAAAAGTGATTGTGGGTCACATTGAAACGCTCTTCAGCAAAATTAAATGGAAGTGTCCCGGTGTGATTGATCCAAACGCAACTCCCTCAGCTTAATAAGGCCAAGCAAAACAATACCTAAATGACATTAAAATTATCCAAGTCAGAAGGGACACAAATGCAAAAGACCGGTGGAATATTTTTATTCCTTGCAGAGATTCCAGCATTGTTGGCAGTAGCGGCTCCAGTGGTTGCAAAAGCTGTAGCGTTAGGGGATGTCGGAACTCCGTTATGGATTGTGCTGAGAAAGGCGGTTGGCGGTCACATAAAAGGGAAGAAGCCATCGATTATCAAGAACAAGTCATCGAATTCCGTCGGGTAGATGTCATCGATTACCCATCCATTGACCAATCTTGATTTACTCGCGATAGCAAAATCAAACACTTTCGTGGTGTCTTTATGAAAAATGAACATCCATTGAAGGTGCCATGCACGCGTGATACCGGTATTATCAACCTGGATTTGACAACAGGACCTGGCACTCATTGGGGCGCATACATGGTGACACCTTAACATCGTTTGTATTTTGACTGGTATAGACTTGTACCGGTAAACAACCGCTGTTTTATTTAACTATATCAGTACAAACTCGGTTGGATTGGCCTATATGCAGTCATCTTGTTTTTGAAGCGTTGCATGCACATAAAAGTTGACCGACCCCATAAACATTTATCGATTTCACACTGAAGTACGGTAAATATTATACAAAATGTTTATTAACATTTATGGATGTTACTCAGCTCGACGACACGGTGCTGATGTGGATCTGAGCAGATTTGCCACCAAAGCCGATTTGTCTGAGTTTACTAGTCGTGTTGTTGGCGTTGACCCAGGGAGTTTATGTTTGAAGTTAGTACTGGCAAGCTTAAAACATCCAATGTTCAAAAATCTGAGGAGGCAACCTTAGGAAACTGTCGATTTCTTTTCTCTTCTTCAGATGATATTTTTGAGAGACCTTAACATCACCTCTTAAAGGTGCGCGAGTCTGGATCGTACTTGTTGATCATAACGTGAACTAAAGGCACGTATGGTCTAATGGGAATGTTGATAAATGATTAGTGGCATCTTGGTCTTGATTTGCCAGAAATATCACAAATAATAAACCAAGCAATCATGTTATGGAATTTTACACAGTTGCATTATCAACATCATTAGCTTCCGGCGATGAAATTCAGTTCAAAGCATTCAACCTTTATCCTGTCGGGTACATAACCATCATTGATGTTTGTGCTTAAGATTAGATTTATTATTACATATAAGTGATGGATTCTGACCGCGATGATGAAGCTGTGGAATTTACTGATTGGGTGTTAGACCAATAGACAGAATATACCAATATCGATAGTGATTTTGTTCCATTTCTTGACGAATATCTGCTTCACTGTGGTGTTACCAGACCCTCGTATACGCTCAAATATAATCTTGTTAATGGTCAAATAGAAACTGACCGTTGAGACCATCCTGATGTAACACAACCAACTCGAAGTCAAATTGAAATCATCGCACGAGCATACGCCCAAAAGTTGACTGCAGCTCCAGATGCAAAAGCATTCTGGGATTGTTTCTATAACGGCGAAGTGGTATTTACTACCGTATCCACCCCATGTACATTCACCAACGAATATTTTATATCAACATTGACTCGATTGAGACAAATAAAATTTCGACTGTTATTCAACAAGGACACACTTGTTCGGATAACAGTTCTTGGCCAAAGACGATAGTTCGATGTAAAATGTATAGGCATAATAGGTTCGATTTTATATGAAAGGGGTGCAAAACTGCCAGAACGCACAACTGCATGAAATTTAAATATCCCTGAAGCTGATATTTTCTATAATTGTATGACAATTGTACCTGTAAAGAAGCGTAATTGGCTATAAGTACATGAGCGTCTTGCACCTGGACGTGATGAATCCGGTATGGATCTTCCTGTTGTGCAATTGTTCTACGCGATTGTCTTATCAATAGAAGAACTATGATGCGCCCCTCAATGTTATCAACGTGAAAAAATAATTGAAGCGGAACAAACAGCTACGGGATGAAATCGTCAAGAGAGCCTCGTTGATTGTGAAATATAAACGGGCGTGTTTACTGGTAGATACTATTTGTGGTGTTGCCGCAGTAGCAATTGTTGGTTCTGGAGTCGCTCGAACGACAGCATCGACAACCATCGTTGGTGCGCAAATCAGAATTATTGTCGGATCTATATCGATAGTAACCAGTTTCTATGGTGGTGCTAGCAAATTGATTTCAGAGCTGCTTAGAGCGGCATAAAACAGTCTCCACACGATCAGTAAACTGTATTCGGTGACACTCGATGATAATGTAATTGGCATGGCTGAGTTCGAGATTATGCTTACGGAAATGAAAAATAACTGACAACTCTGAGCACAAATAATGAATCCTGCGGCTGCGGATTTACAAATAATAAAGTTGAGTAAAATTGACCGTTTTGATAAAATCTGCATAGGCTGTAATCGCAAACAGCAAGCTTTATCTATAGTCTGGGAAGTATCGATCAGTCCAGTACTTGCGACCTACCGACCTGACTGATGTGTGCAGATACTGTACATAGTCTCAGACGGGTGCTAATCATCCATGGGCTATACATAGTATTAGTAGTGTTAATATGCATTGGTTTGGCTTTTTGTTTTTACATTTTTGGGCTCTGATATACGTCAAAAGCCTCTAAAACCTCTATCCTACATGAGTGGTAACTTTCGTGGATTATTAATGCTGATCATCTGTACGTTGCGCATAGTATGCAGCTCGTTTGACAATTCATGGGGGATAGAGGCTGTGACGTGTGCCAGCGACCCCAAAAGTGTAGAAAAGGCAAAACACGCATAATGACTACTAATCTCATCGAATTTTTTCGTTCTTTTTCTCTTTTTTGCGTGTCACAATTGACATTTCATATATCGCATATTGATAGGTGATCTAGAAATCAGTTAAACAAAGTTATTAATATACGATACACGTCATACTGCTTATATTGCCATGCAAATCAGGGTGAAAAGCTAATGAAATATGACCTTAAAATACGTGTACGGTTAGTTCAAAATGAACAGAGTTATCTAAATAAATCTTTAAATGCAAAAGCTGTTGTATGCATTATGTAAATTAGTGGCTAGTTACTTGGTTACCTAGTGAGTGCATGTTTGAGTCAGTAGATAGAGAGATAGATGGTATGCAAACATAATGACGGACGGTATTATGAACGAAACAAAATAATTAGCTAGATCGAAAACATATGCATTCGCAATGCAGAGTGTAATGTTCAGGACCCTTCTTTTCTGCAGAGTTGTTCAAAGTAAACATCCAGACTTAAGAGTCGGATCCCTTGTTCTGGGACATTTTGGATGGAGAAGTCTCACAAAAGTGTCGGACACCTCCATAATTAGACCGATACCCGAGTTAGGTGAGCTTTCGCCGTCGCTTGCCCTTGGATCACTGGGAATGCCAGGGTAAGTGTATCAACAACCCCCCCCCCCCGCATAACTCTGTTTTGAACAAATATTTTTTGTCGTTTCTTTTCTTCTTTTCATCTCTCTTTCTATTATCCATTATTCTTTTTTGATTTCTTTTGTTCTTTTGTCTCACCGTAATTTCTAACTTAATATTTATACTCACATCACATATCACGCAAAGAACAACAATGCATTTGTTTTAATGTCAATACTAAACCATCTACACTGGTTCTCCATTACAAATCTCCACGCTTTTCATTACATCACACACACACACACACACACACACACACACCGCCATTCCCAGTTAGTGACACAAGGATCATAATGCAAACTCCCGTCACTTATATAATGCGTCTTTCTCCTGAGACTGCATATTTGATATTGGTCAGAAATTATTTGAAAATGTCATAGTAATTGCAGCATATGTACCTTTGATCTTTGACCACTCCCAGAAATGCCGGTGGAGAGAATCAAAGATGAGACCCATCTCACAGATGATTACCATAGTGTCAACATTAGTAATAGATCTTTGAACTTCCTTTCAGCGGTTTATCAAGAGATATCGTAACGTACGGACGTACTGACTTACAAAGGGTATCAGAATATCCAGGGCGCTTTTATGAAAGTGTTAGGAGAATTACTTAATTTACTAATCAAATAAATTACTCCGATACTAAACAATTTGGGCATGAAGAATATTGAGCATGAATTGACTACTGCCCATATTACAATGTTCTGAATTGACATTAATAATATCCAAACATAGTCCACATATTAAAGTGTGTATGAATCTTTCTGGAGTCGGACATTCTTATGAAACAGAGAGTTAATATAAACTGTAAAATGTCTGAACTATTTGTTAGTAAAATAATACAAAGAGATCCAATACATTTCCAGTAAATGAAAAAGTGTCACTAAAATGGAAGGTATTACAATATCACAAATGTTCACATCCTCTATCATTTCCCCCACCCCACCATTTATTGCTTTATGAATTAGAAAACTTCCTTGTCAACAGCTCTCATCCTTTTCAAATATCACACCAAATATGATCACCCTACTTCAGTTGGTGTAGATGGAGTTCAGGCTATATTGACCTATCAAAATGTGACATTTGAACATTGCCTCTTCCTGCCCCAGGGGCTTCATGCAGGATCTGAAACCTTCACTCATCCTTCTAAAACATACCCAATATTATCGATTTCCCTTAATCGTTGTATATGGAATTCAGGTTACAAGGAAAACAATGGTGAAAGGGCGAACGCATGGAAATGGACGATGGACACGATCTATGTTGAAGAAACCAACGCTTGACACTAACAATTTAAAGAAAAAATACCGCCCATCCATGTCAAAACTGTTGGAATAAAATTTTTCTGTTCCAACCGATATCTCATCTGAATTCAAGTAGTCTTTTAGGCAATTTACAGTATGTATATCGCCATCGCCACGGTGCTAAAACTGCCATACTGAAAGTAGTTATCGACCTTCTCTCTGCTTTGGATAATGGAAAAAATATGACCTGTCTGCAGCATGGCTCAAGTCACATTAGTCGACAGGGCACACACTGTGTCCATAAATGTAAAACATTCCAGACCAGTTGATCTATGTTTTGGCGTTTCACAGGGTTGTATTCTTGGGTCACTTTTCTTCATTCTATTCACCCAGCTCTTCTCAAGTGTCATAGATCGTGATCTGCAGTCTCACCAAATGTACGCTAATGACACCCAAATATACGAAACTAGCTACCCAACTCAAGTTGATGTTACCGATGTGAAGTCATGGATGATGGATGACATGTAACAAGTTGCAATTAAATTAAGATTAAACTGAAACAATTATGATTACCACACAAAGACTTTCTCATTCCAATCCTTTACCTCAAACAATAAATATCAGCCAAAGAAACATTACATTCACGCAATTATTACGAAACCTAGGTGTCACTCTGGACAGTACACTCTCAGTACACCAAAATCTCATGAACATATGTGAAGCTGCATAACTGGAGATGAGACGTATCAGCTCCATTCGCAATTTTCTTTCAGTTCATGCCAATAGAACATTTAGGTGTTCCTTTGTACTCTCTACTCACTAAACTGGAATATTGTAATTCTGTTCTATCTGGTTCGTTTCAGAGTATCTTCTACAGAAACTTAAAAAAGTTAAAACAGGAACAGTTTGATAGGAGAATAATGAGAATACGAGTATCGGAAGAGGAGCGTACGTGTCTAGAAGGGGTGTACACGTGGGTGAAGTCAGATAGGTATTTTGGACTGGAGGCTGTCAACAAAATGTAGCATATGAAACATACTTTGAATTTGATTCTGGAGCGAACAGGTAACCAATGGAGGGTACCTTGCGGGGGGTGGGTTGTTAAGTAAATACTCTGGTCTTGGTTGTTGTTGTTATTCTGGTGTTAAACGCCATTTCTCATCATAAGATAGGCTATACATGGCGGCCAGTATAATTGGCGAAGGAAGAACCCGGAAACTCTGTTCTTTGTCCTCTGAGGGTGTCCATGTGACGAAGGCATGAGAGGTGCAGAATGCTGGACTGACCACAGGCTCTTATTCTCCAAGCTCAATATCCAGATTCAGCCTAGCAGACGACAAGAAGGCAAAAAATGCTAAATGTCTCCAGATTGAAACAGGAGAATGAGAAACACGTATTATCGAAGAAATGTGCAGCTAACTAGAAACAATTGACGCAAACTCCGGAAATGTCGAGGAAAACTAGGTATCCGTCAGAGACTCTGTGTACTCGTCTACATCCAAAACCCTCAGTCCCATCACAGGTAAACATCAAGATTGGTTTGAGGAGAACGATGATGAAATAGAGAGACTTCTGAATGAGAAACATCAGAAAAAAGTGTTTAGAAAACAGCACTTCATCATTTAGGAAGGCAGCTTCAAGAACAGCAAGATGATTGTCCAGTACAAACTCAGAGAGCTGCAAGTCTCTTAGCTGAGCGTCAAGGCAGACGAGATTCAGTCCTACACGGACCAAAATGACATGATAAACGTCTATGATACTTTGAATACATCTACAGTCATCAGGAACATCTACAAAACTGAGTGCTAACAAGACCACACTGCTAACTGACAAAGAAAAAAATACTACAAAGATGCACAGAACACTTCAACATACTTTCAAAATTTACAATAATCTATCAGTGCGGATGCAACTGATCGACTGCCCCAAGTGGAAATCGATACACAACTTGCTGATCCTTCAGCGGTGACTGAAACTGAGAAAGCAACTGACTGGAGCGGAAGCTATACCAGTAGAAGTATACACAGCCGGACGCTCACACATTGAATAGAAACTAAATGAACTCTTCCAGGCAATGTGGACTCAAGGAACTATACATCAGGTGTACCATGATGCATCCATTGTCCACTTGTACAAATGAAAAGATAGCAGACAATATTGGGACAACCATCAGAATATATCGACCAAAAGCCTTTGACAGATTCAGTTTAAGGGGGCCTCTTTAAGTTCGTTGCAAAATTGTTGCCAGAGAAATTCATCGTAATAGTTCGACAATTTTATAATGGCATGCCCATCCGTGTCGCGGATGACGGTGAGTCATTCCCACTTGCCAATGGAGTCAAGCAAGGCTGAGTGTTGACACATTCACTCTTCAGTAGGATGCTCTCTGTCACCCTTATTGACGCCTTCTGTGACTATGCCACTGTCTATGACACCATATACTTTACTGGCAGAATGCTCTTCAATCGGAGGAGACTACGATCAAAGTCTAAGTTACATGAAGTGACAATTCTTGATCTCCTATTTGCTGACGACTTTTTCCTAAATGCTAAATCTGACATGCAACACGTATGGACCATTTCTCTTCAGCTTTTGACAATTTCGGTCACACAGTCAGTATTAAGAAGACAGAGGTGAGGCAACAACTTGCACCGGGAAAGCTTTACGTACCATCACAGTAATCTGCCAAGCCCTCTGTGCAGTTGACATGTCCACCTATCTGTCTTCATGCAATTCATGTCGATGATTAAACCAATGCCAGAGTTACTAAAGCAAGCGAGGCTTTTGGCAGACTACTCGCAAATGTGTGTGAGCGCAGAGGAGTCAGTCTGCAAACAAAACTGAAGTGGCACAAAACCGCTGTGTTGCCGACCCTGCTGTATGTATGGGAAACCTGGATAATGTACAGACCCCATACCAAGAATCTGAACCACTTTCACATGGACTGTATGCGAAAACTCATGAGGATAAGATGGCTGGACAGGGTCTCTGACAATGGGGTTTGAGGTTCTCACACGTGTGGGCATTCCATGCATCTACAATTTGCTGATCAAATTACAGATGAGATGGGCTCGCCACGTCAACAGGATGTCAGACGAGCGACTATATCGGTGAGACGAAAGAGGGAAAGCGTTCTAAGGGTGGTCAGAAGAAATGCTTCAGAGATTCTCTCAAGTCATCACTGAAACATTTCAACATTGACCC
>JAECUM010040912.1:0-13441 GCA_016617855.1 Megalonaias nervosa
ATATGATCATTACATCACAATAAAATGTTTAAACTTGATTCTTTATATAGGATTATGTAATACGTTCAAAGTATGCATTTTTGTTAGTATCTCAGTTCTTCAATATTTGTTTTTGTACTGTACATCATTTGAAGTATAAAAAATGAACACTTGCTGACATAACAAGATAATGAGGCATTACAACCTTGATGTTTTTTATTTGTTTCATTTATACTGCAGTATAACTGATACAAAGGTATTAGAAATATGACAGAAATTTAGGTATACCGTATTTTTCAGTATGGTCCAATTATTTGAATTGTTGTTATTATCAGTCATATATGCTTTAGATGATACGTAGTTAACAGCATATATGTTGGACTGTGTTTAGAGTTCTGGCGGGTGTGTCTTGTTGCAAAAAGATTTCATCTAAATTGAAATTTAAATGTATTTACCTGTTTACAGACACAACATTGTATTATGTTAATGATCATATAATATTTTCTTCTTTTTAGAAATTGTATATATCTCATCATAATATGCACTATGCTAATTATTGTCAATACTGCATATACATGTTTTATATTTGTATCCACATTGTTGTCAAAACTGTATGTACATGTTTTATATTTGTATCCACATTGCTGTCAAAACTGTATGTACAGGTTTTATATTTGTATACACAATGCTGTCAATACTGCATGTATATGTCTTATATTTGTATTCACACTGCTGTCAATACTGCATGTATACGTTTTATCTTTGTATCCACATTGCTGTCAATAATGCATATACATGTTTTAGATTTGTATCCATGTTGCTGTCAATACTGCATATAGATGTTTTATATTTATATCCACAATGCTGTCAAAACTGTATGTACATGCTTAATATTTATATCCACATTGCTGTCAAAAGTGTATGTACAGGTTTTATATTTGCATCCACAATGCTGTCAATGCTGCATATACATGTTTTATATTTGTATCAACAATGCTGTCAAAACTGTATGTACATGTTTTACATTTGCATCCACATTGCTGTCAATACTGCATATACATGTTTTAGATTTATATCCATGTTGCTGTCAAAACTGCATCTACATGCTTTAGATTTGTATCCCACTGCTGTCAATACTGCATATACATGTTTTATATTTTGCATCCACATTGCTGTCAATAATGCATATATATGTTTTAGATTTGTATCCACATTGCTGACAATATTGCATATACATGTTCTAGAGTTGCATCCACATTGCTGTCAATACTGTATATACATGTTTTATATTTTGCATCCACATTGCTGTCAATACTGCATATGCATGTTTTAGATTTGTATCCACATTGCTGTCAATACTGCATATACATGTTTTATATTTTGCATTCACATTGCTGTCAATACTGCATATGAATGTTTTATATTTTGCATCCACATTGCTGTCAATACTGCAAATACATGTTTTATATTTTGCATCCCCATTGCAGTCAATACTGCATATACATGTTTTAGATTTGCATCCACATTGCTGTCACTACTGTATCTACATGTTTTAGATTTGTATCCACATTGCTGTCAATACTGCATATACATGTTTTAGATTTGCATCCACATTGCTGTCAATACTGCATATACATGTTTTATGTTTGTACCCACATTGCTGTCAATATTGCATATTCATGTTTTTTATATTTGTATCCTAGGAGTGAGTGATATTCAGTATGTTCAGAAATGCAATTTGTCAATACTTAGAATTTTTTTTCTTCTCATAAGCTCTCTGTGTGTAGCCAGAGATTTAAATATTAAAATAAGGTTTGTTTTCTTCAGCACAATACGTTAGGTCATTTTTTCAATCAAGTCAGATTTGATTTGACACATTTTTTGTTAGTTGTACTGACCTTGAAACCTGTTGATATTATGTCATAATTGAATTGTATACTGTGTCCATTATATTGCGAATACATAATTAAATTGCTTGTGTGTTAGTTTTAAAATTCTTTATTTTTTTTTTATTTTTTTTTTTCATTACATTTTATTGCAATGATAATTTTTATTGGATTTGAGTCTCTTTTCGGAAAATTGGCTTGACCCGATTAAATATTACAAGTTATTTCAACACTATTTTTAGCTCAGTTTGGTTCATAGATCTTGGAAAACTCGAGTATAAACGATTGGCTATTACCAAGGTCACGATCTACTTGTGTGATAGCTCTAATTTGTAAACAACGTTTTTCTTTTCTTTTTTTTAAATTGAATCTTATAGTAAGATTCGCTAAGTCTTTTAAGGCGTGCGTGCAAATTATCATTTTTTTATTGCGCTGTTCAAGTTAGAAATCACGTAGCCTGTCACGTGAGCCACCATGTGATCTAAAATCAAAGCTTTAAAACAGCCATTTTCTATTAGATCTATTGAGTCGTATTCATACACCTTGAGAGTACAAGGTGTTTATATTGTTGATGCCGGCTTGTTCTGATGTTCATCTATTTTTGGGGATTTAATAATTCATATTCTCTAGAAAGCAAAACAAGTGCTTTTCTTTATGAAAATTCTGGAACAAAGACGTTTAGTGGAAATTTATTCTGGAATTCTAAACAGAACATTATAAATTGTGTTTCAATGAGGAATTGTTGCCATTTGTACAACGACTTCATCTGACATCATCGCCTTCCATATTGGAATTTCATCGATATTTGAACCTGGATTCAGTTAGAACTGTTTAGTGATAGGACTTATATTTTTCAACTTTAGGATTAATTTTTGGATTATATTCACAAAACTGTAAGTCCTATTTCCTATTTTTACATTGTTTTCTAGGGAAATAAATCATTTTTGTTAAATTTACAAAGCTTGTTGGCTTCACTCTTTTCTTTTTTTACTTTTGTATGAGCCTACACGTGACAAGATAAAATTGGGGGCTCGTCCGGGATATTTGAATTTTGGCTAAAATATTTCAGAAAATTGTTTTTTTTTTTTTTTTTTTTTTTTTTTTTTTGAAATTTAAGTCCCTAGTTTTTAAATCCCAAGTACTGTTTTACATTTTGTTTGAAATTATTAGTGAAAACAAGAGGCTTTCATTCACAATGTCATCAAAAGTGTAGATTTTTCCTTCTAGTCCTACTCAGGAGCAGTTGGATAGTCTGAAAAAGATGAGTTGCTTAAACTTGCCGGAAAATACGATCTTTCTGAAGTAAAATCTTCCTTAAGGAAACAAGAAATTCAAAACATTTTGTTTCAGCATTTGGTAGAGAAGAATGTTTTTGATAAAAGTCTTTTGGCTTCGGTCAGTAAGTCTGTATCAGACTCTGACATAAAAGTAATGGAATTAAAAATGAAATACAAGATGGAATTGGAGTTATTGAAGCTCGAATTTCAGAAAGTGGAAAGAGAGAAAGAGAAACAATTGCAGTTGCAATTTGAAGAGAAGCAAATGCAATTGCAATTTGAGGAGAAGGAGAAAGAGAGACAGGAAAGAGACAATGATAAACAAATGAAATTGCAATTTGAAGAAGTAGTAAAGATAAACCAGGTTTCTAGCCCAACCCACCCAAACCACACCCACCTCCCTCCCCACCCCCTCCCCCTCAACCTGGTTTATCTTTACTACTACTCCCACCCCTTTACTACCCCCTCCCCTCTACACATAAACTTTAACTACGTTACCTAATAAGGTATATATACAGCACTTGTTTACCTAGCGAAGTCAGGTACACAGGTAACTTATCAAGCATAACAGTAGAAGATATAGCACTTGTTTACCTAATAAGGAAGTCAGGTACACAGGTAACATACAAGAATAACTATTGCATGAGTAACAGACATTGTGCAATTTTTCAGTACGTAATGCGCATGCGTAGAATATTCTCGAACTAGATTGAGTGCAAGTATATAAAAGGCAAAACGCGCTTTATAAATCAGTTTGAAGACCGCAGGTCTGGAGTTTGACCAGTACGAAAGATCATGCGGAAATTATTACACTTGAACAAAAACGCATAACGTTTGGGCGGATATTCACAAAGCGAGAAAGGTAAGTGATATTATCTATATCTCATTACCAATAATTAATTTTTCTACTGTTGAAATTAAAAATATTTCATTATCACGATTATAGAGACTAAATTTTATTTTACCGCTCACACATCGACGGGACTCAAACAAATCTTTTATTTGAGGTTTGTTAAGAGGATATTTTTTATCGATAAAATATATTTTTGATGTATCAAGATCAATTGTAAGTTTCGTATATTTTTGTTGGCTGATTGGATTATGAAAGTTTTTAAATTCCGCTAGCAACCTTTGATACAATTGTTCGAGGTAATTGAAATACTCGCTGTCATCAGATCTGATAAGCGAAAGTTTTAGCTTGTCATGAGTTCCACTAAAACATATACCTGATGTTTCATTGTTAATTTCAACTGTCAATTGTTTGCCGTCCATCATTAGATATTTGATCTTGCTATTGTAGCTATTTGTCATTGTCAAATTTTCAAACATTATTTTATAAGTTTAGATAAAATTTCAGTTGGAAAAGATAATGTAAGTATAGATCTATCATCATGACAATACCCAAGTGCAAATGTATCTACCCCATTTTCACAATAACGTTTGTCATCAAAATTACACAATCCGCGTTTGATAATGACATCTGTTTCAAGCTTATGATGATTCGTTCGAATAGCCATTGATCTTATAAAACTAACACCGCCGCGAGCGCCATCAGCGTCGAGTGCGTACTTGTAATCATCAAATTTCATAAACTTTTTAACAAAATCGCGAGGCAGACCTTTTGCTTTTTTCGTTATTTTATTATTATCTAGTAATACGGCGTACATTTTACTGCGCAATCCGATAAAGGATTTGATGATGTTCGAGTTCATTTCATCTTTGAATTTACCAATAACCTTTTTATTTGTATCGTCATGAAATTTACTGTCACGTGGGTAATCGGAAAGATCAAACAGATGTCGATTATCATACATATCCTGATAGACGTCCTCACATTCAATTTCATATACTAGCGAATCGGTATCAGTAAACAACAGTCTACTAGCTGGCCATTGATTTTTAACAAAATTATAATGAAAATCATACATCAGCCACTTTGATAAATCTAACACTGAAGCTCCAACATAAATCGGCTTGTTTAGTTTTAGATTTGTTTTTCTTCTTTGTATCGCAACAAGATTCTCATTAAAAATTTTCATGCTCACAAAATCATCGTCTGACACAAGTTTGTTTCTGCGATTGACATCATTAACTAGCTCAATATTTTTACGTTTCCTAATATTTTCCATCGTCTTACCAAAAACAGAATTATTCATGAGCTTAAAGAAGTTTTTCTCAAAATCAGTTTTTGCTGCAGCTCTTCTTGAAGTGTTCGAGTTAATATAATCTCTCATCCAAGGTGATTGATTAAATTTTAGTACACGATGAACTTTTCTCAGCACAAGGCCGGCATTGACTGCTTGTTTTAAAACTTTGTAATGCAAAACATAATTTTTCTTATCGAGTAAATTTGGTACTAGCTTTTTGACCATAGAATTTTGTCTTGGTGATGCTGATGCCTGTTGTTTTGCAGATAATAAACTATAATCTATGACCATCGATTCTGCGCAGAAAGGATAATCGTTATGCAATTTGTGTAGCGAAATAGGATAATCGAGATCAACTTCAACGAAGTACGAAACATCGTCGGGTATCTTTTTTTCTGTCTCTGATAGAAATCGATCAGCCGTGATCCAATGAAATCCACCAAAAGGCATTGGTTCTGCCATAGAATAACCGTACAAGTTATTACAATCTAGATAAACTATATACTTCGAAGGAAGCTTAGGATTATACTCTTTTAAATATTTGTTGTTTGCTTCAGCATATTTCTTCATTATCACGCTAATACCACCTCTGATACCTTTTTCGATAAAATTGAACATATCAACGTCAGTCAGTAATTCTAACATTACCTTGCTAAACTTTAGTAGAGAATCCCAAGACAACCCCGGGGCAGAATAATACCAGCAAGGATCTAGTCCGTAATTATTATAACTTACTTCTCGAAAGCTTTCAAAAACATCTGCTAATAATAACACATCAGTTTTCAAGTATAAATCATGATAATCACCAAACGTCTCACAATCAAATTCTTTCCAGATATTTTGTGCGTACTTGTACTCGTCATCGGTTATATTT
Organism: Megalonaias nervosa; assembly: GCA_016617855.1. Lineage (NCBI taxonomy): Eukaryota > Metazoa > Mollusca > Bivalvia > Unionida > Unionidae > Megalonaias > Megalonaias nervosa. The sequence continues at coordinate 6,164 of JAECUM010040912.1, forward strand.
TCATTTTTAAGTTGCGAATAAAATTTGTCTTTGTCAGGTAAAGATGTTTCATCAAATTTACTCCAGTCGTCGAGATATTCGTATGGAAATACTCCTTTTTTGGTCAGTAGATTAAATTTATCTCCAAAACAGTCTCGTAGGTTATCAAACTTACTACAACCTTTGACAAGATCATCTAATGATGCTGACATAAACTGCAGGCTGTCAATGAAACGCAACTTACCTAGCGTAACTGACATATACTTTTCAAAATTATTTGGAATGCATTTGATGACGTTATCAAGTTTTAGACGAGATTTTATGTCAGAATCACCAAAAGCTTCTACTATAATATGACTATCATATCCTCGAAAGTTGTGAAGAATAACTGGAATAAAATCTGGAGCATGAAATTTTAAATTACATTGATCATGAGCCGCTCCACGGTACTGTCCGGTCAAATGACAATGGTCATGTACTTTATTATCCCTGACGTTATCAGGACTAAAAGCTTTTTCACAAATATAACAAATTTCTGCTTGTTCATGATCAGATTCTTGCTGAGGTGTTAATTTCATCATTGGAGTTACTCTTTTCAAACGAGCAAATATATTATCAACTTCGCTGATCAACTGCTTGAGAAGCCAGATAGCTGGATTTTTACCGCGATATAATTTAATTGGTTTAGATAATCTCGAATCAGTACAACAAACTATCTTATACGCTACTCCGCACGGAACATGATTTTGAGTTTTCCTTGTACTTGATTGATTAGGATTATTTTCTACGCTAAGTACAGGTTGAAGTAAGCATTCGAAATCAGCGTATATGACGAAAGGAATTTTTAGTTTATGATTATGATGGACAAACTGTAACACATTATCTTTTTTAGATGGCATTGTTATTCTTTGTACATCACTACAGTACTGCAAATGCTTTTGTAATATTTCACTGTTAATACAACCGTGCAAGCAGCGATAACAAAAGAATTTTTTGTTCTTATCCTTATTATACTGTCTACCAACTAGTCCGTTAAAGTTTTTAATCCAAACATAATGATTTTTATAAAACAGTAAATTTATAGTTGATTGTGAAGCTTTTTCTGAAATATATCTCGGATATACGTTTTCTTTTTCATCTAGTCCGAAAACGTTAATCGAAATATTATTTTGTTTTTCAAACTTTGGTATTTGATTTTCTACCACTGGAAAGTCAATATCTTTAAAATTTAATCTTGACACGTGACTAATATACTTCTCAACACGATCAGCGTGTTTTTCTGCTGGAAATAGTGCGGAAAGAACAGCCCACTGAAAACATTTGTTATCAACATTTTTCACGTTTATACAGCATTTTTTATTTTTTATTTTTGGTGGTAGGTCAATATACAAACTACCGCGTAATGCGTCATATTTCATTGTGTGAAACAAAATTTCTTTGATCATTTCAAACTTCCAACCCGAACCTGATTCGGTGTATTCTTCTATCTTTTTCCAGATTTCTTGGTGTATTTCATTAGCTAGTGACAAAAGATCAGTCCCGAGCAAAACACGCCTTGATTTTGCGTTAATGTAAGGGTCTATGATTTCCTTGTCAGTTGATTTCTCTTTCACGAGTATCTTTGAAAATATAACATGATATTGTACTAATATTCTTAGACCCTTATGTTTTTCAAGTTCACGTTTTACAGTTGGCTCTAGCAGGTGGTAAAGATTTGTTGCAGTAAAATTTACTAGTATGATTTGTTTATCAAACCGATAACTGTTGTCGAATCCTGTAAAGGCAGTCGCTATTTTATCAGGTTCTCCCATAAGGCTCTTTTTGGCTGTATCACGCAATTTTAGCATTGTTATACTACATTGTAATATCTAATTGATTGTTTGATTGATGACAGCGCATGCGCTAGATTTGAAAAACAATTAGAGATAACAAAAATCCTTATAATATAATGACAGCAAATATGACAAGCGCATATGAGCAAGAGGAATATAAAGTTCACCCAAAGTATAACCTATACGCTGGAAATAAACTTGGTTCTGTTATTAACAACAAAACTAAAAAATCTGTTGGCAAATCAACGCCAGCGGGTTATACGATTAGCGTAAAGGGAGATAATGCTGAGAGAACGGAAATGTTTAGAAAAGATTTTATTTATACTTTATTCTGCGGTGATATTCCAGAAGGACAAAGAGTCTATCGAGTAAATAAATCGATTACTGATGACAATATTGAAAACTTATCTTTACAAAACGAGTTTCAACGTCATAAAGTATTTGATTTATACGAAGCAAATGATAAAGGAATTATACGACATATAAGGACAAAAAAAGTTATTGGAAAATTGAAAAATAGCGGATACCTGTTTGTGAATGTCAGAGGAACTGAAACAGATTTTGTTAATTATTATAATCATAGATTTATTTATGAGACGTTTAACGATGCCATTCCAAATAATCTAGTTATTGATCATATTAACAAAAATAAAACTGATAATCGTCTAGAAAATTTAGATCTAGTTACATTAAAAGAAAACACCCAACGTGGATCTAATTTTGACGGTAATAATTTCAGAAACTCTAGAAGATCAGTTATTTCAGTAAATTTAGAAACTGGAGAAGAAATGAAATTTAAATCAATATCAGCTGCAGCAAAGCATCTTAAAATTGATTCTCATACAGTAAAATTTGTTGCCGACGGCAAAACTAAAATAGCAACTTCAATGTCAACTTTTGATAGATTTAGTTTCAGATATGATGATTAATGATATTTCGTAATTCTGTCTTAGTAAGACAGCTATGTGCAAATGCCATAATATCATCACAATCAAATTTTAGTGTTATAAAAGCATTTTCATTAAGTTTATTTTTTTCTGCTGCTGTTAGTAATATTTTATGAGAATCACCTTGCGTAACAATAACGTCAACGGAATATGCACTATAACCTGACAGACATTTTCGAACTGCTTCAGCTAGTTCGTCATAGTTTAATACATTAACTTTTTGATGATATTTTACCTTGTCAGTCATATCTTATAACAATAAATTAGATAAAAAAATATATTATAATAATGGACTTGATGAAACTACTTGCTAAAATATATGCGGAAGATACAATCGAAGACAATGTTAAAATCACCACAAAACCACAAGTAATTTTACCAATAGTTAGAGATTTCATTTCTAGAGATGAAATAGACAAATCTTCTAGCTATAGCGAAGATGATATTTTATACAACAACGAGTCTGACGATGATAATGAAATAGTCACCGTCGTTGACAGAACAAATTACAGCAGACCAACAACTGGACGATATAATGTTAAGTATCATATTGCCAAAAAAATAATAAAATTTAATTTTACTGTTGCCGAACAACAGATATTTTGGCAGCTTATCAGGCCGTTTTTAAATCTAAAAATAACTGGCCAGCAAAGGAGTATAAAATATGATTTTATTTTCGCTAAGATATTTAATTTAATGCCAGTCGATGATGAAAGAAAATTGCATTTAATTTCATTATGTAAACCAATAAAATGTAAATCTGTGCTTGTGAAATACGAACAAATTTATAATAATATTATTGAATCGCAGTAGATGAAATCGCAGTCGATGAAATCGATCGAGTTGGTACCCAGCTATTAAATTTATTGCTATACCCACGCCACTTAACTAAACTTTTATCGCCTTTTCTCCTAATCACTTTTTCGATAACGAAAATATCTTGTTCAGTTCTCTGAAGTTCTTGTTCATAAAAACTACCAATGATCGGTTCCCCTGCCAGATCTTTTAGCGCGTATGTTACAGGTATTGTTAAAAGTACTTTATCAACTACAAACACTTCTTCAGTCCAGTTTGGAGTAAATCCTTTTTCAAATGTTTTTTTAGTCAAAGAAATCCTAACCCGATCACCAACTTTAAATTTATGTCTGCGATACATGTTTTCATTTGCAAGAATCGGATTTTTAATTGCGTTGTTTGGTGATAATTTAGTGGTTCGGTGTTTCGTGTTATTGTACTTGTCAACTATGTTTTGTAAATTGTCAATATATTTATTAGTATTTTTAGCTGTCAAATATTTGTGTATTTTTTCGTTTAGAGTGCGATTAAATCTTTCGACGACAACACTTTTACCCTCATTTCCTGTAACATACTTTTTAATGTTATTTTGTTCTAGAAACTGCTCAAACTTTTTATTAAAAAATTCTGCTCCGTGATCAGTCCAGATTTTATTTGGTTTTCTTTCTGTACTTGTTATTATTTGTTTTAACGCATTAGTTATCGACGTTCCTGTCTTATCTGAAACAGGTATACTAAACGCGTATTTACTAAAAATATCTATGACATTAAACAAGTATTTCTTTGGAGCACCATCAGCGCCAACGTTAAATTCTGCTAGATTTGATACATCTACTAAATCTATCGCCCAGATATCATCAACGGCATTTGCAACAACTTTACGTCGCGTAAACTTTTTTTTTTAGGTTTCTGTAGCTCAGACGCTAGATCATCGTATAATTCATTTCCGAATCTAGACTCTCCAAGTCCAAGTTTATATTTTGCTCCAATAAAACCCTGTACCAGCTTTTTATCAAAACGTTCTCGCATATTTGTTGGCTTCATATCACGAAGTTCGTCCAACATTACTTTATCACAGCCAGCCTTATCTTGCTCATTGTCCCTGTAACAGATATCATGACGCATTGCTATGCTATCAACTTGATTATAAGGCTCCTGTCCTGGCAGCGGATTATCATTTTCATCTAGTTGTTTATCAAGAGGATTATAAGGTCCAGTATATTTATGGCTTGGCAATGTCCAACCTCCTTTTGGTTTTGGTAATTTGCCAATAAATTTATGTATATCTATACCTGTTCCAATTATTTCTCTGTTATTACAACGTTGACAGTATGTGATAATTTTATTTTGCTCGAGACATAAATCTCTGTCAGAATCGCACTTGCATATCATTCTATATTTTTAGTCGTCTACTAAAATAATCCCCCTAACAAAATCATGAGGGTAACCAGCTCCCATCGACTTTATCGCCAGAGATGAAATCTCCTGCGACGGTGGTGTTGCCAGAGATGAAATCTCCTGCGACGTTTTCTTTAAAAATATACTTTTCTTTCTACCACAAACAGCACAAATACTTTTTAGCATTATTCTATTATTTTTTGTTTTTTCCGTCATCTCATCCTTATTTTCTGTTTTAGTTTTACATTTGAGACAATATGTTAACATTATATATTTGTAAGTTTAGATAAAATTTATTGCAAGCTTTAGATAGCTTTACAAAAATTTATTGCAATCTCATCATTAGCGTGAGAAGGTTTCTCATCAAACTGCAAAATAAACTTTAAAAAATTAGAATCTCTGGAGTTCTCACCGGAGTTCTCACCGGAGTTATCACCGGAGTTCTCACTCCGGGACATCTGTTTAATGAACATTATACAATAATATCCGCAAGCAGAAGTTCCAATAGGTTGAAGTTGATTAGACGAATAATATATTTTTTTATATTTTTTGTTTATGTATTTTTTTATTACATCGCTTGGAGGAAGTCCAAACGAGTCAAAATAATTGTTATTATAAACTGCTACCCAATGCGTACCGGATCCGTCATTGAAATCTTGTATATTTATTACACATGAACTTACAGCGGACGACAATGGAATTGCCACAAGTTCATCTTTAGAATAAACTCCATGAAATCCAGGAACTGCTTTTAACTTATCAAGTATATCAAAGTTACTTAGCGATGTGACCGTGTTCCCGGCAATGTTAGACCACGTCCGATTCCTAACAGATTTGGCAGCAGACTTCCAGCTAGTCCTGCTAAAAGTGGAGCGAACGGAATAATTCCTCCTTGTTTTGTTTGATTGCATTTGCATTTTGGTGTTGGTGATTTTGTTGTTTTCTTTTTTTTTTGTTGGCGATTTTGTTGTTGGTGGTTTTGGTGTTGGCGATTTTTTTTTCGTCGATGCGTTGCATTAGGCATTATAATATATTAATTACATAAAATTCATAATTTTTTTATTCCACTTCCACGAATAATACCACTACCCTCAACAGCTTTTTTTGTTGCGCCAGATATTGCGCCAGACGCTGCTGCTAGTCCTAATGTACCTAATACTGGTAATATTTTTGCAGCTAATACTGATAATACCGGACCAAGAAAACCACCTTTGACGATAATGTCGTTTACCATCGCTGTCATTTGTGTGGCACTTAAATTTAAAACAAAAGGTTTTTTGTGATCGTATTTATTTGCTTGATTTTTGGTTAACATTAATTTTGTTAAGGTACCCGTTTTAGAATCAGGATTAATCTTTAATGATACCTGTTTCTGCTTTACAATAGCAGCTGATAATTTTTTAACTTGACCATCAGTCAAATATATTTCTTTTACAATATATTTTGTCATCTTATATAACGATTGCAGATTAAACTTGTATTGTCGTTTTACCTCCAACAGAATCTATCGTAACAAATTTATCGCTGATCACTAACGCGTATACGTACAACTGCGCTACTGGAACTTCTCTTAATGTCCAGGTAATTTCAATATCAGCTGTTGAATCAACTAATCTCTCACTATGTTTGCTAACATCAAAATAAAATATTGGATAAAGTGTACGAAATTCCTCTACTGATATTTGAGATCCATCTTCGGCATCTTGATATTTTTGTGCTGCGTCGATTAAATACATGTACGGTCGAGTAACATTTTTATTAGCGTCATCTGTAAAATTGCATTCTATCGCTCGTTCTGGATACTGCTTCGAATTTAGTCTAGCATATATTCGTCTAACATTAGCATGGTCAAATATTGCATTATTTTGTTGTTGGTTACCACGTCGCGCTTGCTGTTGAAATACGACATACAATTGTCTCGGCAGTTGTTCGCTTGATGTTGTTGTAACTCGCCATGTGAAGTCGGTAGTATTTGGAACCGCTGTTTGATATATTTTATGCTGATTAAAATAAATTTTGTTTGTATATTTATCAAGTATACTATTTAATTCTGCCGCTTTTGTGATTGACGGAGTTATACGCGGCATCCACAGCGCAAGTTTGTTTATGATAAACTGTACATCAGCTCCACCTAATCTAAACAGACAGTCGTTTTGTTCTGCCCGATCTAAAATAAGTGTATGCTTAACTCCACGAAATACTTTATCATAATCACGACAAAAGCCAAATATTGAACTTAACGGAAGCATCATTGTAATTTGACGTGATCCTGCTGTAAGTGATCTTCGCCTAGCAAAACCTTCATTATAACGTGGATTTTTTACGTC
>JAECUM010040913.1:0-23729 GCA_016617855.1 Megalonaias nervosa
GACCAGTGAACCTTCACTTTCGAGAAGGCGGTGGTAATTGAGTAACTTCAGGGATTACTTGTAATTGTTCACGGACAACTCCACGTTGAGGAGCAGCTGAATCTAACCTGCAGATTGCAGGTCTACCCGTGGATCTTACCACGCTGGAAATTTTAGGTGCGTTAACGCTCTAGACTGGGTCAGCCGCTCTTTTTTTACCCTCTCATTCAAGCTCCCCAGGCTCATATAACTATCTGACAGTCACATTATTACCTAGTACTGGTTGTTTTGAGAAAGAGTCATGTCGTTGTTCTGGTATACGTTTTCTCGTGATTGCATTGATGGGTTTCGTAGAAATTCCACGTGTAATTTCATTATTTAATGCGGCTATCACACTTGGCAGTCTTGTAACCCATTCACGAGTTCTTGTGTTTGTGGAAATTTCTTGAGCGTATTGATATCCAAATAATCGCTCAGCAAGTGTTCGATTAAATCGTTTAACGATTGCCTGATCAAGATGTAACGCAGTGTGTCTTCGTCTGATTTTGACGTTATGTTGTTTCATCATCGACGTTACTTCACCAAGAATTTTTTTTTTGTCAGGATCAACCTGTAGTAACTGTGGCCATTGCAAGGGCCCTCGTCGATAAATTCGTTAAAACGCAGATGCAACTTCGGTGGCTGTTTTAGCGATTAACGGCTCTGCTTCTTTGTATCTACTTGCAACGTCAACAACAGTTAATGCATATTTGTACGTGCGTAATCCGCTAGCGGATCAATGACGTTGACGTGTTTTAATAGTATCATGCGGTAAAAACAAAATATCGGCCTGATTAACTTATCTGGGGTACTGACATCAAAATGCCCATATTGAATGTGTTTTTAGGGGGTGATAGATAAGTTTGCCATATTGCCTGTAGTCCTAACCAATACGCAGCTGCAGCACGTGTGACCTTTGCAGCGTCAGCAAGTTTACTAGTAGCAGCCCTACCCCTCCATGATCCCTGTGGGCTATAATAAATGGACTCCATCATTATAATAATAATTATCGGCCGATTAATTACCCAGACCCTAACACTAATTTGCCTTTCATCGCAGATCTTACCAGCCAATTAGCTAGTGATTCTCGCAGATTTTTATTTTTTACCGACTTTAGGGTCTGTATCAACTTCACGTCTGCGATATGTCGTTGTTGTAAATCTGGACTTTTATACGCGACATCATGAACATGACACGCCTGATCAATTGCATTCACTGGAGACTCTCCTGGTTTGGGCTGATTTCGCTCATCAAATCGAATATTAAGTCGGGTTCCAGGACCACAATAATTATACCCAGGAAGATGTTTTTCGCCAGGATACTTAACCCATGGAGTCCCTTGTGATTTTCCAAGTGAAGCAGCGATATCACCGCCTAACTTCTTATCACGAGACGAAATAATCTTGTAATTTTTGGTGCCACATTTCACACACTTCCCTGTAAGTGTACGCCTTTTATTCATCGTCGTTATTGTTGCTAATTCACTAGTATCAGTAAATCCCTTGCACCGACCACAATATAAATTCACATTATTCGTTATATTTGCACTAATATGGATGTCATCGACTTCTCGGCGACACAAGAAACAGAACCCATCAAGCACCATCCAGCATTGTCAAATTCTATTCGAGCAATTATTATAGGGTCATCTGGGTCTGGAAAGACTCAATAATTACTCAACATCATAATGGGATGGCTTAAGTGGGATAAGATATATTCAGTGGCGCCATCCGTAGATGATCAGCGATGCTACAGTGTGTTCAGGGATTCTAATGATAATGCGAAGGAGATTGCAGGTGATAAATCGGCCGGAGGTTATATTATTGACTTTATTAGTGATATCGATGAGGATCCGTCAGTCGATGATCTTGACGGGGATATCAACAATCTCGTAGTATACGATGACGTGATATTAGGCAAACAAACAAATCCAGCTCGGATATTTTCTCGAGGCACACATAAAAACAGGGATAGTATATATATATATATATATATATATATATATATATATATATATATATACACACGCACACACTCAAATACCTCAAGTCATTAGAGATAACTGGAATCTTCTGGCGGTATTTAATCGGGTTGATACCCATACGCTGCAAAATATTCATCGGACTTGGTGCTCCGATGACATGGATATAAACAAATTTAAAAACTTTTGCTCAAACGCTTAGGCGACCCCACATGGATTTGTCACGATAAATTTACATGACCCCAGATCGAGGTATAGCATTGGTCTCGATAACATTTTTGGTTGAGACAGCAACCCACATTTTTTTATCCTCCGCTCATTCACTACAACAACCTCAACAACAACAAAAAATCACTTTAAGGCCTTAGCAGATTTCGCTCCTGCTTTGACACACATAAACAATAACAAACGCGGACGACTGCACTTAACTAACTGGTTCACACGTTCCGTCAATCGGTCAGCCAATGGACGTATTCGGCGTGGGAAATTATTTTACCTATACAATACCAGGGACCGCCGCGTTTTTAACTTGCTGTATTGGATTTGATTTCACTTCACGTTGGAGGATTTGCCCACCATGGCAGCAGGGAGGGCAGGCTGACGGAATAGCTGTATCGAGTTCCATAAACAAACAGTCTATAGAAATGTATATACACAGTAGCGCAGCACAATAGCGGACAAATACGCACAGAAACAGTAATTTTACAAAATAAATATCAAAACGAGGCCGTAGGGTCCGCCCTCCCTGCTGCTATCCTAGTATCATTATTGGAAAGTCTACAGTAATGTACAAAACACTGGATTGAAAAAGGAATCTTCTACATAAATTCCTTTGTAAATGAAGACGGTCCGTGGATCAATCCTGACAAGTTTCGTAATAGATTTGGATTACATGTAAATTTCCTAGATTTTTTTTTTGGGGGGGGGAGCGGTTTTTTTATGTGCCATAAAAATCTATATAAGTAAATTTGATGAAGTATCAGTTCTAATATACAGTACCCATGTATCCATGCAGCTATTGTACATATAATAATGGATAAAAATAGGCTGTAAAAGAATTTAGAAAACACTCATTTGCAATAATCGCGAGTCAGCATCAATTGCAAAATGGAATACAGAATTCGACAATTTAAATGAGAACGAATGGAATAAACATTTCCCCTTGCCTCAACAGGTAAGCAGAAGTCCTAGATTTAAACAGCTTCAAACAAAGATTTTACTCAGGCTTTTGGCAACAAATAATTTTCTAAAATAAAATGGAAAATTTTCAAGTAATTTGTACTATCTTTCTCTCTCTCTCTCTCTCTCTCTCTCTCTCTCTCTCTCTCTCTGTGTGCAAAAATTTTCTATAAGCTTTATCACATTTTCTATGGGAATGTACAAAAACAGAATAAATCTTTAGCGGGTTCATACGGTGGTTACAAATTTAGTGCATTAATCTCTGTAACTTGTATGTATCAAATAGAGAATTTCTGATTGGCATAATAAATTTTAAAAAATTTGATGATGTGACTAATTTATTCATATCACAGTTGAAATTATATATTTAAAACTATAAATTTAATATTGAATTACTAAATATGTCTCATTTGAAGAAAGAACTGAAATTACACTTTCTGTCAGGAATGTATTTTGCATACACAAACTTCACATGGGGAAATTTTGATACAAAATGACAACTTTACAAATAGTTGTTATAGAACTGAATACTAATTTATCACTATTTTCCATGACCGCTCCGGTGGCCTAGTGGTTAGAGCGACCGCCTCGGATGCAGGAGGTCGTGGGTTCGATCTCCGGCCGAGTCATACCAAAGACTTACAAAAATGGTACTAACAGCTGCCTCGCTTGGCGCTCAGCATTAAGAGGTTAGTGTTAGGATTGGTCGGCCTGGTGTCAGGATAATGTGAATGGGTGGGACATCATGCCACATGTCTGCGGCATGATGCCCCTGTGCTAGACATCACTATAAACTGCCACACTGCCGACATCGTAGTGATATGACTGAATTTTTTTTAAAGCTACGTGAAAAATCTAAATCACACACACACACACCATTCTATCCATAGTAAGGCATGTATCAGTAACGTGCGACTGTAGTAATAAGTTCGTATACGTGTCTATATACAATGATGAATACATAGTTAGGTCCATCTGTTAGACTGTTTCCTAGCTACCATGATTGTCCCAGCAATACACGGTGCAGGGAGGTTACAACTCCATGAATATGTATATAGGTATATAAATACTCATACGTATGTTTGTATTTATGTGTATAATTGTAGGTGTGTATGTTTGCAGGTATGTGTGTATGGGTATTTGTATGAAGGTACATTGTCTGTCTGTCTGTATGTATGAACATACATACTGTAATTTTTTTAATAGATTTATGCATAAGGATATGTTTGCATGCACAGGTGGAAGGAAGGATGACAAAAACCATGAAGTAGAAATGTCCGAATATGAAAATACTATATGTAATATATACATATTCAAGTCTCTCTCTCTCTCTCTCTCTCTCTCTCTCTCTCTCTCCAAAACACCCTCCGACAAATTTATACTAGCTGTAGTTTAAGTTTTTACTTTTGATCCTCTGTTATGAATATGTCATATTCATATTTCATCATGAATGTTCATGGTGAGTCCAAAACCCCCAACTTTGGTACAGTAATGTGTCGGTGGTAATAAACAAAATCTAATACACGTCTATACAAAAAAAGGATAAGCTATAGGATAAGATCTTAAAAATTATTTTCACTAAATCGTATGCTACTATAGCAGTAAAAGAAGTTTCTTCACTAAAAAGTGTGCTCTTGTAACAGAATAGTCTGGTTTTTCACAAAACGTGTGCTACTGCAACTGTTAAAGTCAGTTTCTTTACTATATTGTAAACTGCTGCAACATTACGTATTTTCACTAAATCGTGTCTTACTGCAACAGTCAACAGTAAAAATAATTTTGCTTTACTAAAATGTATGCATGCTACTGCAAAAGTAAAAGTCAATTGGTTCACTGAAATAAGGTGCTTCAGAAACAGTGAAAGTCAATTTTTTTCTACTAAATTGTGGCTAATGGAACAGTAAAAGTATATTTCTTCACTAAACTGTATGATAATTCAACAGTAAAAGCCAGTTTGGGTGCTGATGCTACAGTAAGAGTCAAGTCTCTTTTCACTAATATGTATACTACTAGTAGTGTATTGGGATACTTTAGCGACAATGGGACTTCTATGTTAAAATAGGGGGGTTGTACCCTGGCGACAAGGGGAATTTAACATGGGGAATTTTAATATTGGTGGGACTAAAGACGACGAGGGACTGGGACTGTTTAGCGACAATAGGAATCGAACAGGTGGGGTAACGCCACGGGACTGGACACTGGCAACAATGTTGCAAGAGGCTGACCTGAATACGCGGCTACCTAGGTAGAGACAAATAGGATAGAGACATAGACATAGCAACATGTACAGAGACACAGACATAGATAAACAAAGACACATAAATATGGAATATTTTTTTGAATAAATCTTTTCGAGGCATTGGAGTGGCCTACTATCCACACAAACGGACGCGAAGACATACAAACATACACTCTACTATCCACACAAAAGGGAAGAGAAGAAAAAAAACACACCATATATACTATCCACACAAACGTACGCGAACGCATACAAACACACACTCTACTATCCACAAAGAAGGAAGAGAAGAAGAAAAAAAACCCACACCATATCTACTATCCACACAGAAGAGAAGAGAAGAAAACAAACACATCATATCTTCTATTCACACAGAAGAGATGAGAAGAAAAAAAGCACCATATCTACTATCCACACAGAAGGGGATGAAAAAAAGACCCATTATATGCTATCCACATAGGTACGTGCGCACAGCAACACACACATGCAACCACGAACTTACGCGCACACATACAAACACACAAATACATACACACCAGCGAACATAGGCGCACTCATATAAACACATACCAACAAACGTACGATCACGCATACAAACACACAAATACACACACAATAATATTTTTGATCGACTCTCAATTATCGCACCAGTCAAGTGGTGAACTTTGGGGTCTTGAAAGAAGCCTTGCCGTCTGGAGAGGATCGAGATTTTAAAGTGACTACCTACCAACCTCACAAGATTTTACGTTTAGCTACACACCATATTGTCAGTCGGCCTTTGAAAAAAGTGTACCAGATGCCAGTACGGCTTCCCAACCACTTTACTTTACCATACGGACACGCTGGTATAAAAACAAATTGTTCCCAAGACGATAGCCAACAACAAAAAGGATGACTTTGACACGGCAAGAATCGAGTGAGAGACCCACTGAGAACTCCAAGTTCAAACCATACCATTCTCCTGTCTTCTTGCTTGACTATTGCAATTGTGCCAGTCGACTGAAAACATTTCGAAAATGGCCCACGGATAGGGAAGGATGACCTACTGCGAACGTTTAAGCCAGAACAGGATTTGTCTACTTGGAACCTGAGACTGAAATGGGATACGAAGTACAGTGTTTCAGTTGTGGTCTGAGGTTGCGTATGGATCGACGTATCTAGAAAAGATTCAGCTATTCTGGAACACACTCGATGGTCTCCGTACTGTCCTCACATTTCTATGGCCTTTAAACCCATCACACTACGGTTCAGGTATGACGGTACCTTAGAGAAGGTAGTACCATTGTCCAGGAAGAAAAAAAGGAAGACTTCCAAAACTAGGCATAAAAAAGGAACAATGTACAAGCTCGAGACTTCATTACGACTAGTATAAAAAGGGACAACTTCCAAGACCGATAGTTCATTGTAACTACCAACACCAAGCAAGAAAGATGAATGCTAACAAACAGACAACACCATTCAAGTTCAGTGATTCTCAAGTGGAGTGTGATGCTGTGGCTTGCGATTGCAGGGATGCCGTACGCTGTGACCTCAGCGATTGAGTACCACGTCATGGGAATTTTGCTATAACTACTACTACCATACCTACGATCGAAACTGATACTGTGCGTGTCAAACCTGACAGATGCGAAAGCGATGCCACTCGTCATCGTACACCTTTTCACTTTTACAGGTTTCCATGGTCAATGTCATCCTCCACGTGAAATCATGCGACTACCACCCTACGGATGGCATCCAAAACTGAGCCAACTCCTGCGGATTTCACGTAACCTCATCGAAATGAACCTGTGAAAGACGAATATTCGTTTCCTGTGCGTTTGCCTGAATACTGCGACTTTGAAGTCGATTCCAAACTTTCCGAGGAAAATGGCCAAAATATCTGGGAGGATCTACCCCCGAAGAATTAGCCAGAACCGGATTTTTCTACTTGGGCGAAGCGGAGAAATCTAGTGCTTGAGTTGCGGTGTGTCACTTCACCAATTCCTTGTGGACTCTTTACGAACAGTACATACCACTCAAAAGAGCATGAAAGTGGTCCCTTTAAATGTACACGAGAGACTCATTCTGTTAAAAGCTTTGCGCTTTCATCTCGATACTTCTGGACCTCTGCGGGGGAAAAAAGATTCGTCAGCTTTTAGGCACTGAAGATGTGTACGACGATGTGTGTGTAGCTTGTGACTTACACCCTCACTGGAAAGATGCACGTGACTGGAAAAGTTTGGGCTTCGAGGCTTGGACAAAAGAAGTGGCACACTATGCCCAAGATTTGTAATCCTGACTTCAAACGTTCAGTATCCATGTACTTAACCATTTGGCTTTTATGTATTTTTGTCTTTCGTGTTGTTCACATTTAAAGATTGCAATAAACGTGTCCTGAAAAAAGTATAAAAACTCTTGTCTTGTCTGTCTTCGTGTCAAAAGTGACATTCCTTACACTACTATGGCTACCTCTACTGTCTCTGCTCCCTCTTCCTCCACTTTCAAAGTCATCGACGAAAACTTAGATCGTGCCAGTTGGGAGGCCTTGTATCTTCGCCATCCCTTTAATATGTTAATTGCCGGACCCAACGGTTCAGGCAAAATCGAATTTGTCAAACGTTTGATCGAACGTAAACATCATTTGATCGATCGTCCACCTCAACGAATCGTGTGGTGGTACAAAGAGTGGCAATCGGCGTACAGTCTTCTGCGAGAAGGTCAAGGCGATTCCATCGTGTCTGTGTAAGGCTTTCCTGGCGGAGACGACGGGATCGTTTTTGGCCCCAGACAAACACATCTGGTCATCTTCGACGACATGTTAGGAGAAGACGAAGAAGATATTGTGGTTTACGCGCAAAGGGCATTATCGTAACGCCAGTGTCATTTACATCACCCAAAATTTGTTTCAGCAAAGTAAAGTCCATCGCACCATCTGTGCTCATTACGTGGTCTTCTTTAAAAGCCCTAGAGATAAATCGCAAATGCAAGTCTTAGCCAAACAGTTAGGAACGCCTTGGCTGGCTCATGCGTACGACGATGCCACTCAAACCCCACACGCCTATTTACTCGTGGATTTAAAACCCACCCACCCCGATTATTTGCGATTTCGTACCCATCTGTTTCACCACTGGTGCCAAGACGGAAGGCCTGTCATGTACACGGCCTCGTGATTGACTTAACAATAACAACAACCAATAAAGGCTATAAAAACCTAGGTCACTTTGGGTCTGTCTCACACAGCGTCAACATGACGTCCCTTCAGTCTCATCTTCCCGTCAAATTGATTCGTGCCTTGTACGGCATCAGTCGCGAGAAAAATCCACAAATACGTGCTGGTGTGTTAGAAGCTAGTCTCAAAGAAGTCTTACAATGGTTTACGGTGACAGCACGTCAATTACTGCAAGGCACCATTCACATTCCACATCAAATCAAACGCTTTTTTTCGAGAAACAAAGTAGCTTTGACGCAACTGGCCGATCATCGCATTGACACTGAGACCAAAAAGCAAATCATTTTGAAACCTGGAGGTAGCGGTTCTCTAGGAGATGTCATCATTCACTTCCTCTTAAAATGGGATCCCAATGCCCCCAGTGTCCTCCCCAAGAAAAAAGTAACTCCCCGACGTACCCTGAAGAAAAAGAAAAAGAGCAACGGTGTCAAGACCAGGTCACAGCCACGGAAAACGAAAAGCCCACAGAAAACAGCTTCTACTAGCAAAAGAGGCACTGCAGCCAGGACACAACCTTACATTCGCAAACCACGACCTGCCGCAACGGTGACCGCATCTCCAGAAGCCTCAGGTTCTTCCAGTTCTCCGTTGCTGGTGATGCCAACCAAACCCGATCTGACACGTGTTCTTCCTAATTTGATGAAAAATTGGAAACCCGCGTCTCCAAGAACGTCTCCTCCAGCAGTGACACCCTCTTCCTCTTTATCGGCAGTGGCCGCTGCTCACAAAGTACGTGCTCCCAAAATTAAAGTCCAAGAGAGATCGGGCATGTTACAGAGTTTGCTGGATTTGTCGAAGCAAAAACTGTCCCGATTTAGTCCGTTGCGAACCCCTCAATGTCGAGTGATGCCTGTCATCAAGTTGATACGACGAAAAGACAATCACTGGCGACACATTCCAGTATAAAAAAGAACCGAGGTAAACGATGGGGATCAGTGTTCCCTCAAGATGTTCCCTCAAAGAAGTGCACACCATCACCATCGTCGTTCTTCTGCCCAGAAAGGAAAAGGATAAAGAAAAGGACAGTCACGTCATCCGAAAAGACGCAGTAGTCCAAAGAAAAAGAGGACCAACAAAAGGAGGATTTTTCTATTTAATGGATAAGTTAGTAAATGATTTTGCCAAAAAGATAGACTACAAGCTCAAAAAATAAAATAAGATAAAAGGAAGCATGTCGAGCCATGGACGTTAGTGTACTTTGTGCACCAAAGATTCCCCCTCATCGTCGTTCTCCTGTCCAAAAAGGAAAAGGAAAAAGATAAGGACAATCTCGTCATCCGAAAAAGCGCTTAGCAAAACATCGACGTCACCCCAAGAAAAGACACACTCGTCCAAAGAAAAGGAGAAGCAACCAAAGGGGATGATTCTTTGGTGATTTTGGAAAACAGATCGTCACCTTTTTCACGAAGCGATAGTCCAAGAAAGGATAAAAGACCGTGCGCCAAGTCATCGACGTTAGTGTATTTTTGGTGTGTGCCCCGGAACCAACCAACCAACCAACAAACAAAGATGTCACCACCCCACCTCCCAAGAGACAACCTTCTTCTACCCTCAAAGGATAGAAAAGGAAAGGACTGCCTCGTCGTTTAGTCAAACATTGGGACATGTCTGTCCTATCCAAAGTTTCTCCATCCATGCAAAAACAACTCATTCACACCGCCTCCAAAGACGTCGTCGATACTGTGAGCGAATGTTGCCTGAATGTCTTGAAAGGAACGATACCTTTGTCTAAACATCAGAAATAATGCTTAGCCAAACATCGACACGTTCTTCGCCAAATGGTCCAAAAGAAAATACCCATACGTCAAAAGAAAAAGATGTTGGTGCAACGCGGAGGATTTTTACCCCTGTTAGGACTTCTTATCAAAGCAATAGTAAGACCCACGTTGGGACTCCTGGGAATTGTTTTACCCGCCATAGCTCCAAGACAAAAGGGTCAAGAAGATAAAAGGGAACTCTGGAGTTAAAAGATCTCAGACGTGACCTTTGAAATCTGATGGAAGGACGAAAACTAGCCTTAGTGCCATACAAACGATGGATGGAATACAATTGTTATCAAGAACAACGGACCCCGCATTTACCTCTCAATCCTCATTTGACCAAGATTTCCCAGTTACAACACCAATTACAATCGTTGATGGATCTCAGCGATTTGTCAGAAACGGAAAAATCGCAAAAGGTACGATTAACTGTTACAACGACTGCAACTCTTTCACCAGAAAACTTCAGACGAAACAGCTCTGCCAACTCGAAATATTTTAAAAAGTCCATCACCTCCACCACCACCACCACCCCCAGCGGTCAAGACAGACGTAGACGCACGGATGCCTAAGGGAGAAGAGGTACGAGAAGTCTTTCAAACACCGTCACCAGCTCCCATCCCTAGTACGATTGTATCGTCCTTGTTGACCCCTTCCCCTATACCCCAACGAAAAGAGCTTAAAGCTTGGGTTAAATAGATGATGTCCACTCCTCCTTCGACAGAAGTCAAAAAGAAAGAAGGTAAACCAGAAGTGAAAAAAGAAAAGAAGACCAAAGCCATCCCATTACCGCCACAACCACCACCACCACTACCTTCGACTTCTACTCCCGTGGCACATCAAAGACGTAAACCCGTTTCTAAACCAACCCCTCGTCCCATTTAGAGTAGCATCAGCGAAGAGTGGATAACCTACTAAAAAATGGAGAAGGTGTTAGCCAGCATTTACTACGATTCATCTCATCCTGCAGGTTAAGGAGGAGTTCAGAAATTGTATCGTGCTGCCAAAACTAGACTGAAAAGTATCCGTTTACCTCAAGTGCAACGATGGTTACAAAAACAAACCACGTACACTTTACACAAACCCATTCGACGAAAATTTTCCAGAAGTCGCACCCGAGTGGAGGGCATCGATCATCAATGGCAAGCCGATTTAGCCGATGTCTCTCATTTGGCCACCTACAATCGTGGCTACAAATATTTGTTTTGTGTCATCGACGTCTTTTCCAAATTTGCCTGGGTAGTGCCATTGACTTCCAAATCGAGCAGTGAGTTAGTGCGAGCCCACAAACTGGTGTTGACACAAAGCGGTCGTCACCCTCTTCGATAGCAAACCGACAAAGGCACCAAATTTCTGAACCAAGCTTTCCAAAAAGAATTAAAGAAACGTGATATTCATTTTTTCACAACCGAGAATCCCGAAACCAAAGCCAGTATCGTGGAATGTTTTCAACGCACCTTGAAAGAACGCATCAACACACTCTGAAGTACATCGACGTCTTACCGCACCTAGTCCAATCGTACAACCAATCTTACCATCGGAGCATCGGACGTGCCCCCCAAGAAGTGACTCCCGACAACGAAGTGACCGTCTTCGAGCACCTGTCTGCTACGTCCCCGACGGCGACTGTTCCCAAGAAAGGTGGAGTGTTGGCAGTAGGTGACTGGATGCGCATTGGCAAAACCAAACTCACTTTCTACAAAGGTTACTTACCCAACTGGACCACCAAATTGTTTCGTGTCATTGAACGAGTGCGTGTCCGTCATCCTGTCGTATATAAATTGGAACACATGAACAGAGAAGTGTTGAAAAGAACGTTTAAGTTGCTCGAGCTACAACGCGTGACCAAAAAAGAAGACGAAGTGTACGAGATCGAAAGCATTCTCGATCGAAGAACTCGTGAAGTGGGAAAACGTCGTGTCAAAGAAGTCAAAGCACGTTGGAAAGGATATCCGCCGAGTTTGACTCTTGGATCGACGCTTCGCAAATCATCGACTATAAAATGAAGTGACCATCATGCCCTTTAACACAGCCTCAGCTATCATTACAGTGACCACTCCTTCACAGAGTTCTTCTGTGCAAGATCTACAAAAGCAACCCTTGTGGGTGGTGTAGTGTGGAGAACGTGTGCCTAAAATGCAAATCGTCTTTTTCTGTCAAATTTTGTGGTTTATTGTGTCATCGGTGCTGCCATTGCCAGTCTGAGTTTGCAACAAGGAGACAAACAATTGTTGACCATTTTACTAGGTGCATCGGTTACCTTCTTCCCAATCCGTCCCTGAAATACTCTTCTAACGGGAACAACTGAAGCCTTGCCTCCAACGTCAGTCACCCTTCCAACAGTCACCATAACAATCACAACAATCCTCTTTCAGACACTCCTCCTCCTTTCAGACACTCCTCTGACCTCCAGTGACCCCTCGGACAGTAGAACTTTGTAATTGCCTAATGATCAAATTTTCAGAGGACAAAGTGTTGGCCATTACATTTTGTCCTGAATTGTATGACATTTTGGGTGGAGATCCCAAGTTGATCAAGATTAAAAACGAAATACCAGCCATTACCGGTAACTTGGATTTTGCGAAATATTTTCGATTCCCTGTAGAAATGAACCAAGGACTGAATCGGATCTTTGCGTACTCCGATGTGGTGGAGTACAACGTGGTGGGACAAAACCTCCGTACCGTTAGTGCGTGTCATTCCTTAAAAGTGGATTCTGCCACGAACGCTGACGAGGAAGGTGGAACACCTATCACGTTCACCGCGAATGTTTACATCCTCGCTATTTGCCCGTCAGGAAGTCGTATTTCGACACTGTCAACATTACTATGAAAGGAGATCTAGGACAAAATATTTCATTCACCAAAGGGAAAGTCACGGGGTGAAACTCCATTTTCGAAAACGATTACTCTATTCAATTGTCAGTCATGTATCCGGTGCACCAAAGAGTTGATCGACAACGAGGACATGGTTTAGGAGATATGCTAAAATCGGCCTTTCGTTCGGTGTCCCCGGTTTTGAAACCGATGGTGACACGGGGATTGCACGCCTTAAAAGATGCCGTTTCACGCACGGCAAAGAATTTATCCCAAATGTCATCATCAACAAACAAAACCACAATGAAGCTTTCTTGAGAGCGGGCAAAAATGTCATGCATCAAACGGGCTAGACATTTTGGGCCGACGAGAAACTCCTATAAATGCCCCAGACTCTGCCGAGTCAGACATTCCTGCTTCCCTAGAGCCACAGCAAGGACAAGGCAGAAAAAGACGACGAAGACACCTCTCCAGATGCCTTCACACTCAGAGAGCTAGAAAGACTAAGTGAAGAGGAACCGTTCTAGATTTAGACGTTTTTGATTATTAAAAAGTCACAGAGAGAAAGAAATAAAAGGATGCATCGAGAGTCTTGCGCATGTTCCAAGTCGGAACTGGATCTGTTTGGCATGCCACCCACCATGATGACAATGCAAGAATCCCAATGGGTAGAATTTCATCCCGTCTTCTCTTTGACGGATTCAGCTCACATCGAGTTTGAAATCAAAGGTCAGCCCGAAGATTACATCGATCTGAATAGCAGTTACTTGTATCTGAAACTCAAAGTGATCAAAACGGACAACACCAATCCGGGAGCCGATGCTAGAGTAGTTCCCGTCAACAATTTCATGCATTCTTTGTTCAGCGAAGTGGATTTATATTTGAATAACAAACTGGTCAGCAGTAGCATGGATACTTACCCTTACTGAGCGTACCTGGAAAATCTCTTGACGTACGGAAAAGAGGCCAAGAACACTCATCTGGATGCTTACCTGGTATGGACACAGCAGGTGAGGACAAGTTTAATGACACAGCTGTGACGATCCTCACAATGTCGAAAGAAAATCCTGCAAGGACGTAGTTTAGAACTGATGGACCGTTTGCATTTGGACATGTGGTTGCAAGACAAGTATTTGCTAAACGGAGTGGATATCCGCCTGAGACTGAATCGCAGCAGTGTAGCTTTCCATTTGATGGCTCATGCCAATGAGTACAAAACCATCATCGAAGAAGCCAGACTTTACGTGCGCCGCGTAGAAGTGTTTCCTATAGCGGGAAACGACATCAGTCACAGGTTGAGCAGAACGACCGCCAAATATCCGATACGACGCGTAGAAGTAAAAACTTTCACCATTGCTGCTGGACTCCGATCCAAGATCGAAGATCATCTGTTCCAAAGACAGTTACCCAAACGTTTAATCGTTCGTATCGCGAGCAATGCAGCCCTCAGCGGAGCCATCTCTGCCAATCCTTTCGAGTTTAAACACTACAGATTGTCCAAGATCGAAGTCAGTCGCGATGTCAAGACCTTGTGTATCAGACCCTTCGAACCTAACTTTGCCCAGAAGAATTACTTGAGATCGTACTTCTCCCTGTACGAAGCTACTGGACAGCTTGGAACCAACACCAGTCATGGCATTAAGTACAAAGATTATGCAGGAGGTTACACTTTGTGGGCTTTTGATTTCACTCCAGACCAAGGCAGCGACGAGGGACATTTCCACCCTATAAAATCCGGTCAATTGCGTGTGGAACTTCAGTTTGCAGAAGCTCTTGCCGAGACGGTGAACGTCACCCTGTATGCCGAATTCGATAATACGACAGAAATCAACAGTTTGAGAGAAGTCATTCTAGACTGTTAGAAACTATGGAAGACTCTTATCCTTTTTTGAATGGTGGAGAATCTATGGAAATGGAATGGGAGGATACCGTGAAAGCAGAACTCCAAGACAAACAGGATTGTGTGTGTGTGTGTGTGTGTGTGTGTGTGTGTGTCTGTGTGTGTGTCTGTGTGTGTGTGTGTGTGTGTGTGTGTGTGTGATTTGCATTTTTAACGTAGCTTTAACAATTTTTCAGTCATATCGCTACAATGTCTGCAGTGTGGCAGTTTATAGTGATGTCTAGCACTGGGACATCATGCCGCAGACATGTAGCATGATGTTCCACCCATTCACATTATCCTGACAGCAGGCCGACCAGTCCTAATACTAACCTCTTAATGCAGTGCCAAGCGAGGCAGCTGTTAGTACCATTTTTTAAAGTCTTTGGTATGACTCGGCCGGGGATCAAACCCACGACCTCCCGCATCCGAGGCGGACGCTCTATCCACTAGGTCACCGGAGCGGTAGACAAACAGGAAGAGGATGTAGTGGTCACGTCTAGATGGTCAGAACAACATTTAGGGTCCTGTTTTGCCAAACACCTGGCGGATAAAATTACGAAATTGACCAAGAAAGATTGCTATGGATCTCAAAATGATTATCCCAGTCAAATTCAACACGATAAATGTTTGATGATAAGTCAAGAAGAAAATTTGGACGAGTATCTGGAGCACGCTTGGGATCTCATCTCGGAAGAAGCAGTGTTGCATGAGTGGTATAAAGACTTGCGTGATCATTCCTGTCCTCTATTGACTGTGCTAGAGATCTATCGCATCGAAGCTCTCTTAGCCCAGAGTGCGGAGACGAAGCAAAGAAACTGTTACTTGTCAGAGATTTTCAAACAAAAGGTCAGAATTGAATTGATGACTTATCATTACCTTTGAAAAAGCAAGAAAAAAGAAAAACAAAACCAAAAATTGGATACGTGGGAACTTTATTGCCTTTTGGACAACAGTTCGTACCCTGCTTCTTGGAATCCTGTTGTGCGTGCTATAGATGAACTGCCTCATCGCAATCCTCAAGACCATCAAGCTTTTGTCATCAACACGGACGACAGTCATCTCCCAGGAACCCACTGGGTAGCCGTGTACTTCCCTAAAAGGATTGTATGGAGTATTATGATTCGTTTGGATTACAACATTTGGAAGACGACATCATTGACTTTATGAGAAGAAATGCCCAGACGTCACGATTCAATAATGTGAAATTACTAGGCACAGATTCCATGGTGTGTGGACAATATTGTGTGTATTTTCTTCGTCAACGCAGTCTTGGATGTTCCTTAGAACATTTAGTGACTTACTTTGATCGTAACTTATCTAGAAACGATGAGAAAGTAGATCGATGGTTTTGTGACCGTTATGGCTCTATTTTGTCTTTAGTTAGGAAACGTAGTGTACATCAACGGCCTCATGACTTCCATCAGTGGAAATCTAACTTGACCTCACAACGTTGTCAACCTTGTCCAAAAAAAGTTTGATATTATTGTTAATTGTTAATTGGTTGTTGTTTGTTTGAATAAAAAATGTTGTGTTTTGAAAAAAAAATGTGTCTGTCGTTTGTTTAAAAAAAAAAAATATCATTATAAATGCTCTTTGACTTCTCTCTCTATCCCTCACCATGAGATCAACTATCATAGCGTTCTGACCCCCAAAAAACAGTAGGGATGTTTTCTATCGCGTCCGTGTTTGAACCATATAAGGCGAGGCGTTCTCCAGTCTGAGAAGAAGTAGAAGTGGTAGAAGAAGAGGAAGACGAGACTGACCCCGACCGAAAACGGCTCAAGCTTATGGGACTAGGACCAGCGCTGGATGATGTAAAAAAAAGGCGGGACATTTGATAAACGCTGTTTAGTACCTAGCCTCGAGATCCTTAGACACCTATAAACCAAGACCGGCCCAATGGCACTACGGAGTCAGGATCCTCTCACAGTTCTACGAACATGCCTACAAGAGCTATCCAATCTACCACCTAGTGGAAGTGGCCCATTACTTGTCTGCGCTGCATAGATACCAGTTTCCAGACATCACCAGACAAGACTCAGGGAGCGCGGAAAACTGCAGAGGCAGAAGACCGCCGTGGAACCTTCACGTAACCTGCCAAAAATAACCCTTTTAAGTTCTCAAAATTGTCTCTTTTTTAAGGGATTCCATTTTGGCTTAGAACCCCAGTTCGATCAAACCACTAAACCTGACTTGATTCTTTGATCACCGTTCAAAATTACAATTTCATACCTAATACTGACTCAAAATTGTTATTATCGCTTAGACATTTTAATATTTAAAAATTAAGGACTTTTATTATGTGCACTTTCGTACTAGATAATTTTCGACGGTTAGGAGATAGGAAAATTTATCAACTATTCGAGAATTTGGCTAATTGCACAGGTGGCTAACACGCTATTGGTTATTTTTATGTCCATTAGTATAACTGGACTGAATTTGAAGAATTAAGTATGGACTGGCGTTTCATGGCTTGTGACAACATCCAGGTCGCGTTCACGCCAACTGCCGAGTCCCTTTCCTCCTTTTCCTCGCTCGAACATCCGTACAATGACGAAGATAATCAATCGCGACTGGCGTCTCATACTGCTTTGGTTGACACCTGGTACCGCTGTAGGTTGGACACTTAAATTTACTTGAGTACGTGTTGGGTTTATTCCCACTCAAGATTGCCTCAGAACGCTGGCTGGTGCTGTGGCGGAGTGGCATGTGGGTGCATGATGAAACATGCTGCATGGGTGGACTGGAGGCCCATAAGTGGATGAAGAAAGATTGTCCGGTAATACCTGCATGCCATCGAGTCTCCTCTTATACTGAGGAGTGTGCTGTTGTGGTTAAAAGTTATGCACTTTACCCTTCAGTATTCAAGTCAATTCACCAGCTAGTATGTTCATCAGGTCGTTTGGGATTTATTTGACCCACGACCTGATGGCACAATTGTCAGCACTCTTTGAGTGCAGAAATGCCTGGGGGATGAGGCTCTAGTTCCTTCCCCCAGAAATGATTAATCAGTCTGCTATGCAGGCATAAAAAATGTCGTACATGCACGACTGTGCGCACACGACTATAATTTAACAAACATCATCATCATCATCATCAGTCTGACCATCCATTGTTGACTCGTCAACCTACGAAGATTCCTTCAAGACTAGTCAAGCTAAACGAAGCTTACGTAAATTTACACCGTGTCAGGCAAAACCTGATACCGAAACCTGAAGAGATAAAGAATGTCAGGATGTTGAAAGTGACCGAAGACCTGACAGAAGAACTCTTCAGAGAAGAAATCAAGAAAGAACAAGAAGAGTGGACAGAGAAGTACAGACTTCAGAAGCAGCAGAGAGAACAGCAACAACAGCAGCAGCAGCAACAGCAGCAGGAGCCAGACAGAGGTTTTGCAGACTGTCGTGTGGACACCAAGGAGTTCTCCATCTCTTTCCGCAGAAGTAAATCGTATCCAGTGGGAAAGTCTGCCGCCAGACGAGGACGCAATCTTAGACGATAAAAGATTTCCATAACTCCCCGTCAACAAAAACAGCCCTTTTCACGGCTACACCAACACTCTAGAAAAGACATTCTAATTCAATTGCCCAAAAAATTGTGTGTTTGTATGTTTTAAAAAATAGAAGTGTGTCTATAAGCACTTCTTTTCTCTGTTTCATGTAAAAAAAAATAGAAGTGTGCCTATCCACACTTCGTTTCTCTGCCTTGTCCGATAGCGTATGTATGTGTTGGTAAGTAATAAGTCAACGTGAGTGTTTCTTTTAGGTCCGCGCGTTTCATGTGATGTTAATAGAGGTATGGTAAGTTTTCAAGAGTTACAAATACTAACAGGAGAACTACCCCTACAACTACGCAGAGAGGAACAAATCCTAAGACATACCATCAGGAACTCAACGACGCAACTCCAACTAAGGTGCTAAGCTATGCGAAAGAACAGTCAATCAAAAACTTGTACCAAACCCACCAGCAAGCAAGAAAGTCCATACCCTCTGCGCAGAACTCCAATTAACTGACATACAAGCGGAGCAACGGCAAATCCAAGACCCCACCCCGTGGAGAAATAATACCCCAAACATCAACCTCATAGCACAAACATTCGGAACCAAACAACAAAATCCCTGCAAGATGCTACCTGACATTCAAAAACTACTCCAGGACCAATATACGGAATACACTAAAATATACACGGACGGATCTAAATCCAAGGAACCTAACAGAACGGCAGCAGCAGTCGTGGTACCAGAACAACAAATACAAATTGGTGCTCGACTTCCAGATGACTGATCCATCTACACAGCCGAATTTTGGGCAATCAACGAAGCACTGAAATGGATCAAAACTCAAACCCAGCAGCGCCAAGTTATCATCACGGATTCTCTCAGCGTCCTCAAAACCCTAGAAACAGGTGAGACACGAAGCAGAGCAAATATGTTCGAGGAAGTGATGCAATATATTCGAGAACTCGAGACAAATCAACACACCATTGAATTCCTCTGGGTGCCATCACACATAAACCTCCCCGGGAACGACAAAGCGGACACAGTGGCAAAAAAGAACCTCCACAACAACGAAACACACTCCCTCACCTACAGCGTCCAAGAACTCTACAGTCAGGTTCGACAGAAAATAAACACAAAATGGCAACACATATGGAACAACTCCAACAAGGGAAGGTATCTCCACCAACTACAAAAAGAAGTATCCAGGAAAATCATTACCCCAAAGGACATGGAAGTTAATGACTTAAGGATTATCAACAGAATCATGACAGAAAAAACACTACTGAAAGGGAGCTTCGGAAGGTACCTCAAAGACCAAGGGAACCAAACAACCAACTGTCCTCACTGCCCAATAGCAGAGACGCTCGACCACATATTCAACACATGTGCCACCTACAATGTGCAGCGGAACAGCTTCCAAGAACAACAGAAACGCATTGAATCACCAACAACATACCCAGAGATATTGGATAAGACCAAGAACACAAATATAGAACTTACCTATAAAAACGTCATCTCGTACCTAAAGGGGATCCAAAAACATGGTCGCTTATAAACAAAAAAAAAAACACCCGCAACACAACAAACCAGGACTATGACAATGAGCCTAGACCCAAGGCTCAGAGACAAGCACCACCAGCCATCCAACATGCCAGCACCCACTTATCCTACTAACCTATTAACCAGACTTAACAATTAACAATTAATCCTAATACACTTACCTACCAGACAACATACCAACAACAGAACCAAGACTAAAAAGGGGACTATGGCAAAACGCCAGCTAAAAAACAAGTCTCCAAACCAACCTAAAAGGCATAAGGAATCGAAATCCAATGGTAACGACGACAGAACCAGGACTACTAGACATCATAGCAATGACAACAACAGCATTAATCTGGACACAGGGTAAGTAAAACAACATGCAAACACATAAGGACTATGACAAAACGCCAGCTAAAAAGCAAGCCCTGAAATCAGCCTTAAAAGGCACAAGGAATTGAAAACCAAACGCAACAACGAGGGAGCCAGAAATACCATTGAACATCAGATTCAACTTGGGAAATAAGACTATGGCACAAGGGCCAACTAACGGGCAAATCTTAACTAAAATACCAAGACAAAAGGTCACATAAGGGCACTAGCAAGAACAAGGGAGGCAGGACTATGGCAACAACTGCGAAGCCAAAAGGCGAGTGCTAAAAAGGAACTTACACACATAAGGAATTGAGATTCACCTTTAACAACAAAGGGGTGCACAGCGCCACAGACGGACACCAATAAGTTTAATCGGAAACACAGTCGCGTCGAGGGACAGGCAAATATAACAGGGCAAACAGGACCAAGACATCAAAAGCCAACCATACAGAACCAACAATATAATATAGACTAAACAACACCACAAAAAAACTCTGTACATAGCATGCGACAACTAAAACAACACTACTCCAACACTATTCAACTAAAACAAACTAACAAAGCACACCCACCCACAACAACTAACATAACCACTAACCAACACATAATTAACTAACAACTAATAACTAATACTTAAGGGAAGGAAAAAATAAAAACAAAATAAAAAAAATAAAACATATATATATATGTATGTGTGTATGTACATATATGTGTGTGTATGTATATATACCTTATCTCTTCTCTCATCTCCCCCTCCCATCTCCCATCCCATACCTCATGCATGACATTAACAAAACAAAAAGGGCACAATATCAAGACAAAAAGACAAGAGAGAAGCAACTGGGGAATACATCCAAGTGAACACAGGAAAACGACTGGAATATTAACCTCCACTTGGCGGACAAGAACGAGCCCTTCCGGAAGAACAGAACAAGGAAGGACCAGTACCTCCACAGGGCAAGCACTAGCCCTCCAAATCAAAAACTAAAAAACCAAACCCCAGTCCCTCCCATGGGCAAGCCCTCGTCCACACAAGAGCAAGCAAATCCATACCCTCCCCTGGGCAAGCACTGGCCCACCTCCCCGTGCAGGCACTGGCACAAACCTGGGCAAGCACTGGCCCACCTCCTCGAGCAAGCACTGGCTCAACACTTCCGAACAAAAGCTTTCCTTTCCACCCATCCTCTACTACCCCCCTCACTAACAAATAGGGCCCAAAACAGGCACTAAGGAAAACAGACTAGCGAACACCTGGGTGGAATCCTGCGTACAACAAGCCTATGTTGAACAAAGACTTTGCACTATAAGCCCTCTCTTCACTTTCCTCTTATTCCACCCTCACCTTTACTAACACAAGGGGCCTAAAACAGGTGCTAGGGAAAATATACTAACAACACCTGGGTGGAATCCTGGAAACAACAAGCCTGTGTTGCCCACAGATTTTCCACCAAGAATCCCCTTCCCCCACCTACCATCACCCCCTATCTCTACTCTCATCCCTTACTTTTATATACAAGGGAGGCACTTCCATTGGCAATAGAAGGCCTCATTCAATAACACCACCGTTCAAAACTACCCTGATCCTTTAGTCCCTTCACCATCAAAAACAACTAATACTAACAATGCGTGACCCCCCCCCAAAAAAAAAACCCCACACGGTTGCTGACACCCGGCTGATTGGTGTAATTTCGCAATTAAAAGTACGCTTACTACACAAACTTCCAACTACACAAGGATAAATTAGGCAAACTTCAACTCAGAAACGTAAATCAATTGCACAGGTGGCCCACACAATATTGGGGATAGGGAACGTCCACTAGCACAACTGGACAGAATTTGACATACAATCACGTCGGTCCGAGCCCTTTGGAGCGTACACGGCATCAGCGGTTGGCGTTCCCCGCCAGGTCCCCTTCCTCCTTTCCACCTTCTGACATACAATTAAAAAGTACGACTATCGTACATAAAAGCGGTGTTTTTTCGGCATCATTCCTGAAACACCGACCAATTAAAAAGCTCAACACTTGAGCTTTAACGAGTCGCAAAAGCTCTTAGTTAGCGTAGGCGACTTTAATCTTTCTCAGTCAGTCAGTCAAGTTTTGGTGTTAGCGATGTTTTCCTTCACGTCCATGCTCCAGACAAACTCAAAGGCAAGGGGCAGTATAGGGGCTGACTGAGAAGATTAAAGTCGCCTACGCTAACTAAGAGAGAGAGAAGAAAGAACAGAGGAAAGAGGCAAAACTACCAAAACTTGCCAAGGAAAGAAGAACAAATGGAGGCAACATCCAATAACCCTCCACAATCTGCCACACAGAAAAGATATAACTAACCAACCTGCCACATACAGAAAAGATATAACTAACCAACCTGCCAAACGGCCCCTACAGAAAAGATGCCAGATTTGCCAGACAAACAACAAAGCAAGGAGCAGTCCAGGAAGCTCTACCTGCTGCTCCACAAACCCACGTACCCCCCCCCCTCCCCCACACACACACATTAACACCCTAGCTGGGAACATCAAAACAGGAGCTAGGGCAGATATACTAGCAATACCTGGGTGGGATCCTGACCTCGACAAGCCCATGTCGAGCAAAGACTTCCCCACCATGACCCCGGCATAAAGGTGTTTGTATCGAATCAAAGGTAAGGGACAGTCCAGGATACACCCCACCTGCTGTCCCAAAATCCACCCCACCCCCACCCCCCTACACGGACAAACTCAAAGGCAAGGGACAGTCCAGGCGGCTCTTCCTGCTGCCCCGCAAAAAACCCAACCAAAGGTCTTCAGTTTGACCCCAGAAGACCAACGACACACAATCATGATCCTTTTGGACGGCGGCGCAAAAACATAAAACCAACAATACCCAAGCGGAGCTAAAATTATAGGATGGCCTCATCCAGCTGATTGGGAAAATTCAGACCCATATAAGTACGCTAAGTACGCGAAATTCAAACACAAATATTCATTCTAAATTCACAACTCTTTAAAATTTGACAAATTGCTCAGGTGGCTCACACAAAATTGGCATAGGGACATCCATAGGAATAATTGGAAACAATCAGAACAAAGTCTGCCCTGCTGAGATAAAGCAGGTTGGGCTTGATCTTTGGTGAGGTGAGGTGGGGTACTGGGGCCGCGGTGGGAGACCTGGTGGTGGGTCTGCGGTTTGGGAGCGATGTAGGGACGTCCACCTTATTTAGGGGCTATGATGGCACCATGCTCATACCC
>JAECUM010040915.1:0-21835 GCA_016617855.1 Megalonaias nervosa
TATATATATATATATATATATATATATATATATATATATAAAATCTAATTGAAAATAAACACGTATTATATATAATGCATTTCGAATCGAATCAAATAATTGTACATGGCTTTTACAAGGGTCAACTAGAAAATGCGGTAAGAGTTGTTATGGGGAGTTTTGCGGAATACATCCATTACAATCAACGAGGAGAAATTCTACCGGCCCAAAACCATGCCTGAATTGTGGAAGAGGTGTACGAGGGAAATATCAAATTTGCACGGATTGTGGAGGAAGTAGATACCGATCATTAATAGATTATTATAACAGGAAAAAAAGGGAAGCCTCCAACAGTTGAAGAATTTTTACAACATTATTTCGGGGGTGTTGGCCTGACACGACAAGGTGACCGGGTCATATATCCTTACCCAAATTCTTAAGGTATACGTGCTGTTTTCATGGTCACGATATAACATTTTTTCGACCTTTCTGAGGTCTCCATGGTCGATGTTGAAAGTATACAAAACATATAGAATATAATGATTATGATACTTTCAACAAATGGTTATCTGGGGCGTTGAAATAGTTATTATTCATTCTGAGGTCTCTATGGTCGTTGGCGAAAGTATACAAAACATATATAATATAATGATTTGGCGCGATTCAACATTTCCATAATGCTATGAAATCATATTCATTCTGAGGTCAATGATGAAAGTATACAAAACATATATAATATAATGATTATGATACCTTCAACAAACTGTCATCGGAGGCCGGTGAAATAGTTATTTCTTCATTCTGAGGCCTTTATCGTCGTTGGCGAAAGTATACAAAACATATAAAAAATAAATGATTATGATAGTTTCGCCAGTGGTCATCTGGGAGCCGGCTAAATAGGTATTTATTCATTCTGAGGCCTTTATCGTCGATGTGGAATCATGCCCAATCATATAAAAATACATAGTGTTAGTCCCGATTCAACAAACTGTCATCGGGGCCGTTGAATTAATTATTTCTTAATAAAAATAAAAATACAAAAATATTTCTGAATCAGAATAAAAATATTTCTGAATCAGAATAAAAATATTTCTGAATCAGAATAAATATATTTCTGAATCAGAATAAAAAGATATCTGAATCAGAATAAATATATTTCTGAATCGGAATAAAAATAATCAGAATAAAAATCTGAATCAGAATAATAAAAATATTAATAATAAAAATATTTCTGAATCAGAATAAAAATAAACAATAGCGATGATGATCGGTCACCATTCCACGGGGTCCCTTCATTGCCAGTAAATCCTTTGCCATGAGGTCCTTAGAGTCCTTCCATTGATGCCTTTCTTATGGCTGTTATGGGGCACTCCTCGTTTTTGTTAAGACCTTTCTTATGGCGCGCAGGCACCTCATTAGAATTTTTCTTCTGGCGACATTCTTCCTGAATGTCCTTGTGTGGAGTACCCTTCAGTGAGGCCACAGGGTTAAGAGCTCACATCACCCTGCTCTTTATTTTTGAGGGGTTCCAATTTTCAATTGTCATAGACACAATCCCTTGACAGAGTCAAGGTGAATTACTAGATGTTACGAAACAAAATTTTAGAAATTCAGAGATCTGTCTAGGTTTGTATACTCCCCCCAATATCAAACCCCGGGGTGAGTGAAAAACAACACCCACCACGTGTTTGACGTGGTGAGGAAGTGTACAGGGCCTGGACCCCACCCCACTATTATTAATAAAAATTGGCATCATAATGCCACCGTCGACAATGTGTCGGTCACGGGATTGAACTCAAGACCTCGGGTAAGAGAATTCGACATTCTCACATTGAGCCACAAACTTATTTTTATATGATTATGTCCCGATTCCCATTTGAAAAATATATTGTTCACAAATTTGATGTGCAATTGTGTATATCTCAAATGCGTCAATGAATAGAGCAGCAAGTTATTTTTAGATAGCAGTACACACGTACTTTAACCAGGCAGAAATGTATATGTGCGTTCGTAGCGTTCATAGAATGCCAAGAACATCACCAGTATTAGTGATCGAGTAAATCATGCACAACTCCGTAACAACGATGCTGTGAAGTGTAACGAAGACACTGTGGAGTTCAACGATGATACACCCAACGCAACTGTCAAAAACACATTGACCTATTACAAATATGATCCAGAAAAATAATTAGAACCATACGAGGCAAAGAGATCGTACTTGAATCATCTATTCCAATGTGATGTCGGAAAATTACCAGCGGGTGATATCGAAGAGCTGTATAAATCATCTGGAAGGTTGAAGCGGGCCCAGAAAGTCATCATCGATAAATTTAAAGATGGTCATGTAGTTGATACTACGACATTCAGATCAAATAAAATTAATCCACGCGAAAAACTCAACATGGTGAGAGATTTTCTGATCATGTTGAATTTACCAGATGTTGTCCCCGACGATTTATCGAAAAAAAAAAATAAAAAATATCGGGCGCAGATATTAGGATGTATGTGGAGGCCATGATAAACGATAAAGATGAGTTGGCGAAATATCATGAACTAATCAAAATCTGGTCCAGTATATTTCCTGAAACAAGAATCCAATCATCAAAAATAACAAATAAAAACAACATAGAAAAAAATTAAGTTGATCTATAAAGGGTTTTGTGCTTCTTTGACACCGGATGATAAATGCCATGATGCGAGATCAGATTATACACTAATTTATCTTAGTTGGCCAAAATCAGATTTTGCTGATAATCGGCTATGGATAAATTACAATAATGATTGTCAAGGATTTAACGGAGGAAACGATATCATGATAATTGACGAACACTCAGTAGTAAAGATAGATGATTATCCTCTCTCAGAGACCCCCCTGCCCCCCAAAACGTTGTATGTTAACATTTTTGTCAGCAGCCCTTTTTAGCTCAAAATGATGACTTTCACATGATAAGGTTTTTCTAACACATTTCTGACAAAAATATGTTTTGTCAGGGCAGGGGTGTCTCTGAGATAGGATCAGATCATCTATCCTTACTACTATGACAGTCTCTCTTATTAGCCAAAATAATATTGTTACAAAATGTCATATTAAACAAATGAAATATATATAATGTCTTATTATAAACCATCAATCAAAAATATTGGATTTGATCTAACAAATAGATTTTGTAAAAGATTTAATTCGATCAAATCAGCGTCAGCATATACTGGTATAAAACCTAAAATAATAAGCAATTGCATTAAAAAAGTAGGCTATCATATATCGCCGAAATATGGGTCAGTATGGTTATTCGCGACTGAAAATGATATGAGAATTGCCGGCTGAGCAGATGATGTGATGACATTTATCGATAACATGGTCGATATATTATTTGATAAGGATATTTCTAAAGCCACACAAAATTAAACATCTACTTTTTATTATAATCTTTTTCGTATTTGCTAACTCTCATTGGCAGAATATCTTTTAACATCCTATCAATAATGCGGAACTCGCGTATTAAATCGTCCATATCATATTTTATGCCACGCAAATAAAATCGAATTTGATCAAGTAATTTTTTATAGGTGACACTTGCTGTTTTGCAAGCATTTTTTTTAGTCGCGAGTCGAGGTTCAACTTTTTTACACGCTGCTGCAAGAGAAACACCGACACCAGATATTATTAATAAAAACGGATTTAATGATGCGCCACTTGAAATTATACCAGAGCCGGTCATTAGCAGCGGTAGATATGATATCACTCGCAGTATTTTTGCATAGTATTTGTTACATTTTTTGACGCACCAAAGATTTTTATGATAATATCTAATATTGCATTAGAGCGTCAACATCTTGTTTGGGAATGTTTTCTGAAATATCATTAAAATCGACTATATTTTTTTTTCATTATATAATATTTGTTTATATATTTTATACCGTTATTTAAGTAACTAATTCGGGAGTTTCAGATACAAACTCAATACACCACCAGTAAGTCGCTGCGGTTAACTTTTTATCATCCGCTATCAGCATAAACGTTTCCTCGATATCTTTATTTAACACTATAGCCACAATTCCAGAAAAATCATCTGTTGAATGACGCCATGGAAATGTGGTAAATATACTGAATTTTGCACTGCTAAACACAGATAATCTATATACACCAGTGACTTCTGCGATATGTTTAAAAGTGTTATTTTGCTGCGACCATGTTGCTTTTCCTGATGCGACTGTGTACACGATATTGTTAGCTCGTCTGTGTGGAATTCTAATGAGATCAGTTTTTTGAACAATGTTAGGAATGCCACTAATGATATCGTTGAGTCTTGCGTTAATGTCAGCGAGATTAATAATAACAGTTGGTGGAGTTCCAAAAAATTCGTTAATAGTTCTGTTTAAATTTCTGCGAAAATTTAGAAATGTTTGTACATGATTAATATAATCAGTTCTAAATGCGGCAATTCCATCATTGATTGTCGTTAACGAAGTCGTTATTGGAATTTCCTTATCGTCGACGTAATTTTTAGTTGCGGCGTCGAAATCTGTTTCTGGTGTTCTAAGATTATTAATATCGTTGTTGTTCATATTGAGAAATGAATACATGATTCCACAGCGTACTAATAAGTACTTAGATTCTTGATCGTCGACGTATTTTTTCGTTGTTGCATCTGTATCTGCGGTTGGGTTTCCAAGATATGTAATTTTTTTTCCTGACATAACAATGTCACCAGTAAATACATCGCCAGCTTTCTTAACATAATCGTTAATAGACTTACCCGAATCTTGTATTTTACCTTGATCAGCAAAAGTAACTATATTATTAACAACTGCGGTGGGAATTCGCACAAGTACATCTGATAGTTGTATATTACTCGTTTTTAATCGTCCTTCTTTATCTTGGAAAATAACAACTTCATTTTGATCAACACTTGTGATATTTAATAAATTAGTAATTTCATTTTTGAGCTGATCAAGAGTTGCGTACTTAGATAAGTCACCTTGCTGAGCAGACGATGAATCTCCTACTAATGTTCCAAATTTTGAGTAAAAACTCTTTATTTATTTACTGCTTGAC
Source organism: Megalonaias nervosa (assembly GCA_016617855.1). NCBI lineage: Eukaryota > Metazoa > Mollusca > Bivalvia > Unionida > Unionidae > Megalonaias > Megalonaias nervosa. The sequence goes on from JAECUM010040915.1 coordinate 5,036, forward strand.
AAAATTATATACCATAAAATTGTATAATGGCAAAATCGTCCATATTAAACTTTGACACAGAGCGTTTGGTGAAACATAAACATAACAATGAACTTCCAGATTGTCATTATCTTATAGTTGGTAGGACTGGATCTGGCAAAACAAATTTGCTTATGGATTTACTTTTAGGAGATAATTTTAACTACGATCGCGTTTATATTTACACAATTAATCCCCAACAGGATAAGTACGAGCTACTTAACAATTATAATGACAAACTTCGTGACGATCTTGAATCTGGCGAAGATTTCTTTATTATCAAACAACCGGAAGAACTTGTTCCAGTTAATCAACTCGATTCGTCCGAACACAAAATAGTTGTTTTTGATGATATTCCGCTAAACAACGAGGAAATGACTAAAATCAGACCGTATTTTTCACTGTCGCGAAATAAGAAATGTAATTCTATTTATCTCGCTCAAGGATATTATAATGTTGACAGATTTATTAGGCGAAATACTGGCTGTTTTATATTATTTCCAGGACTTGACAATGTTGACGTTAGAAATATCGCGAACGAACAATGCGGTGACGTAACAAAAGATAAATTTATTGAACTGTACCGTCAAGCAACGGCAAATAGATATGACTTTTTCTTGTTCAATAAGTTAACGAATGATAAGAGTAAAATGTTTCGATGTTGTATTGAAAACTATCTACAATAATTTTTATAGAAAATAGTATATAATTAATGGAGAAACAAGCAAAGTACAGAAAACATATAGAAAATCTAAAAAAACTTGCGCAGTCTCAGGCAAAATTTAAACAGCTAGTACAGCAAGCTCGACGTGGTCAAGTTGCTGCAGCAGAAACAGCAGCTACAGTTCTCAAACCAATTACTGAAGCATTACTTGGAAAACAACCTGAAACTAAACCACTATCAGAAGAAGAACTTAAGCAACTACAGGAGAAAGGTTTACTCGGACTAGTTAAAGAACAACAAGAAGCAGCTGCTGGAAGAATTATTGAGCGATCTGAAGAAGAAAAATTAAGATTAGCTAATGCATTTGTAGCAAATATAGCTGATCCCGCTGCGAGACAAGCTACACTAGATCGTTTGATAAATAATCCGCTGGAATTTGAACGAAGATTAGCAGCATTAACAACACAAGAAGTTAAAAATATTTTAACAAATTTATCAGAAGAAATAAAAGATATTAAAGAGGAGCAAAAAAGAGTTGGTGAGTTAACGTTAAAGTTTATGGAAGTTGGAGAGCAAATAAATTTTTTTAGAAAAAAAGCAAATGAATTAATATTAGATGATGAATATCATGAATTTTTAAGAAAACATAATATAAATGATATTAATAATATAAAAACTTGGGCACAGGATAGATACGACAGATTTAATGATATGTTAGAAAAAATGGTAGTAGACGGTGATAATGCTAACAAAGAATTAGATACAGCCATGAAAAAGGAAGATATGCTTCCACTTTATGATAGAATAAGACAAGGTGTTATAGCTTATACTTTTGTCGAAACAGCGGATGATGGTAGAGAAAAAGGTTATGGTAAGGGGTGGATTTTTAAAAGAAAATTTGATTTATTCAATAAAAATCGTGTAAAAGAATATAGAGAACAAATAACAGGAACTGGAGTTAGAATATTCGCATCAGTTACTGAAATGATCGGCAGATTAATGCTATTGATATCATCAAAAGAAGCAGGAAATATTGGTGCTGAAATCGACAATGAAATTATTGACATGCTTGATAATTTGAGATCGAGAAATTTATTAGCATCTGACGAATACGATACTTTGCACCGCAACTTAATTTTATAAAAATATAATAATAAATGTCAGCAACATTATTACTCGACTCTAGTCAATCTGATAAAGATAGGGCAAATTTTTCAGTAAAGTATCTTCCGCCAATAGAACTAGATCGTGAAAAACAATACGAAATTGGATTAATTTCATGTACTTGTTGGAATGCTATGGCAAGCGTAAAAACTGGAGTAAATGATGAGTTTTCATTTATAAATACCCTCGACAATACTTGGAGAAAAGCCAGAATTCTGAAGAACGGCGTAGAGGTTGCTCAGGTGAATTTTGAAGATGTTGATAAAAAAGTAAACGAAATTCGCGCAGCAAGCCGAGAACCTGGTTTTGATATTACTGTTATATATCCACCTAAAACTCAGCCTTGGACATCATTTAAAATTCCGCAAGGCGCCTACAATATAACCGACCTAAATAAAACGATAAAAGAACTTATAACAGCGAATAAAGGAAACGCAGATGATTTTGAGCTAGCACCGAATTATAATACATTGCGAGCTAGAATAAAAGTAAAAAATGGTTTTATAGCTAGCTTTGTATCACCAACAAGCATTGCATCATTGATAGGATTTAATCGTGGAAATTATCCTGGTCTTATTGATACTCCTATAACATATGACGGTGAAAATCCAGTAAATATAACTGATGTAAACACGATACTGGTAAATTGCTCGATCGCGTCTGGTTCTTATTCAGCCAAAGGCAGCAAAGGTCAAACTATATACAGTTTTTCACCAGAAGTTCCACCAGGTTCTCTCATGCAAATCAGTCCGCGTCATATTATATATTATCCGCTAAATGTTGAAAATCAAATAAGTGAAGTAAATATGCAATTAACGGATCAATCCGGAAGACAGTTGGATTTTAATAATGAAGTCGTTACTTATTATATGCACCTACGCACAATTACTTCGTGATTGACAACAAAATTACACAACCTCAAATATAATGAAACAGAAAAAAGTTTACAAAAGAAAAATAGTAGGAGGATTTTTCGGAAATATATTTACTAAAAGTGTTGAAAATGTTCCAGGATTAGCTCGTAAAGTTGCGCCAATCGCACTTGACGCGGGTAAAGCTTTTGCAACTGGAGCTGCATCTGCTGCTGGAACTGCTGTGGGACAAAAATATCTGATAAAATAAAAGGCGAACCTAAGACGCAAGCCGCAATCAAACAAGTTATTTCGGAAATCGCACCAACAAAAGAAACCCAACGCGCGATGATAACAACAACAAAAAAACTTTTATCACCAAAGGGCGAGCAGATTATACAAAATTTAATATCTAAAGTAACAGCGCCGCAATAATTTTATATAACCTAATAAAATAAAAAATGTCTGTGAAAAATTATCTCGATTTTGCAGAAGCTTATGACACAGACAACACAGTAACAGAATTTGAGTATGTTGAATATCTTGATGAAAATTCTAACGAACCTAATAAAACTAGCGTTAGAACATTTAATACCAGAGACGAGGACATATTTCTACTGCCTCACAAAGCAATGTTGGAAGTTCGTGGCCAGATTATGACAACAGCTGATCCACCTGTCGCAATTGCAGCTAACTTAGAAGTAGCTCTTATAAATAATGGTTGGTGTTTATTTAGAAGTGCTCGATATCAGCTGGCCAATCAAACTGTCAAAGATATTTCAAGTCACTTACAAGTTGCAAGTACGATCTTAAATATCGTTTCGTTTTCTGACGATTACTCCAAATCAACTGCAACTAATATGATGTGGTTTAAAGATACTGGAATTGGAGAAGCAGGATCTGGAGAATTTATTTTAATAAGAGCATTACCTGATGGAGCTGATGCCGCTGCAAGAGTTGTAATTGTAAGAGGTTTTCTTATTGCTAATGCTGCTAAATTTGGTATAATACCACCAGCTGCAGACGCTAATGCAGACAACACAAGAGTTTCACTTACTGCAGCTTGTAACAATATTGGTATAACACCACCAGCAGCAGGTGCTGATGGAACTGCAATGTTAAATTTGATTAATAATTTAGTTAATAATAACCCAACATTTAATTTAAGAAATAGACGTTATAATGAAGGTTATGTTAAAAGAAAAGAACTTGCAGCAGTATCACGTCAAATTACAATGATGCTGCCACTAAGTACAATATTTGGCTTTTGCAGAGACTATAATAAGGTATTTCGTGGAGTTAAACATACGCTTATTTTAGACAGAGCAGAACAAAATGATTGTTTTCTCAGATCTGGTGGTGATAATGTACAATTTGTCATAAACAAACTTGCACTGTGGATGCCACGAATAACTCCGTCAGTCACTAAAGCATTAGAATTAGATAATATGCTGGAAAAATGCACGAATAAAATTCATTTTCAGCAACATAAAATATATCAAACAGCAGTTCCAAATACCACCGACTACACATGGCGAGTCACAACAACATCGAGTGAACAGCTACCGCGTCAGTTATTCGTTGTATTCCAGCAACAAGCTCGACGTGGAAGCCAACTACAAAATAATGGAGTATTTGATAACGCTGATGTTAGACGAATATATGCTAGAATAAATTCAAAACAATATCCAGAACGAGCGATTGAATGTAATTTTGCAGATAACAATAATAAAAACATTACTAGACCTTACATGAACCTGTTCGACTCAATGCAGAAATATCAAGATGCTGGAGATGGGACTCAGATATCAGTAGAGGAATTTCGTACACTTTATCCGATATTTTACTTTGATGTTAGTAAACATAGCGAGCGAGCTGTGGATAGCACAGCTGATATTGAGATTTCTTGGACGCTCGGAGCCGCTCCAGCAGCGGCGTTAAACGTTTATATGCTAGTGTTAAGCGACAGATCTGTTACAATCGACTCCATTGGAGGTAAAATGACAATACAAGTTTAATTTGTAATCGTTATATAAGATGACAAAATATATTATAAAAGAAATATATTTAACTGATGGCCAAGTTAAAAAATTAGCAGCTGCTGTTGCGAAGCGGAGGCCGGTTTCATTGAAGGTCAACCCGAGTGCTTTGGGGACTTTAACAAAATTATTGCTAACCAAAAATCAAGCAAATAAATACGATCGCAAAAAACCTTTCGTTTTAAATTTAATCGCTGCACAAATAACTGCGATGTCAAAACATGGCGGTTTCTTCGGTCCGGTACTATCAGTAATAGCCAAAACATTACTACCTAAAATTTTGCCAGTGTTAGGTACATTAGGGCTAGCAGCAGCGTCTGGGGCAGTATCTGGCGCATCAGAAAAGGCAGTTAAAGGTAGTGGAATAAAGAAAATTTTTGTCTAAGGATTAAATATAATGCCTAAACGAAAAACTGTGCGAAAAAAGACAACGACGAAAAGAAAAACGACGACGAAAAAAAAGACACAAGGTGGATTTCTTCCAATAGCTCCATTACTGGCAGGATTAGCGGGAAGTCTACTGCCGGGTCTGTTAGGACGAGGACGAGGACTAATGCTGCCAGGAACAAGGAGATAAAGTCGCCGGCTCCGTTAAGTAATTTTGATATACTTGATCAACTTAAAAAAGTAAAAAATTTCCACGGAGTTTATTCCAAAGATGAACTTACGGCGATTGCATCGTCGCCGGGTTCGTGTGTGATAAATATACAAGATTTTAATGACGGATCTGGCACACATTGGGTAGCTGTTTTTGATAACAATTATTTTGACTCGTTCGGAATTCTACCAAGTGACGCGGTAAAACGATATATGAGTAAAAACAAAATAATAAATTATTCTTCTAATCAAATTCAACCAGTTGGAACTTCCGCTTGTGGATATTATTGCATAATGTTCATTAAACAGATGACCAAAAATCCAGATTTTTTAAAATTTATTTTGCACTTTGACAAACAACCCTCTCACGCTAATGATGAGATCGCGATTAATTTTGTATAAACTTACAAATATAACAATGTCAACATATTGTCTCAAGTGTAAAACTAAAACAGAAAATAAAGACGAAAAAACGGAAAAAACGAAGAATAATAGAATAATGCTGAAAAGTATTTGCGCAATTTGTGGAAAAAGAAAAAGTATGTTTTTGCCAGCAACAAAGTCCGGGGCGGGTTGTCCTGACGTTATTTTAGTAGACGACTAAATAAATAATGACGTGCAACTGCGACGCCGATAGAGATTTATGTCTCGAGCAAAATAAAATTGTTACATATTGCCAGAAATGCGATAACAGAGAAATAATTGGAACGGGCATAGATATACATAAATTAATTGGCAAACTGCCGAAACCGAAAGGCGGATGGACATTGCCAGGCCATAAATATACTGGACCGTGGAATCCGCTTGATGAGCAACTTGACGAAAATGATAATCCGCTGCCAGGACAGGAGCCTTACAATCAGGTTGACGCAATAGCGATGCGTTATGATATCTGCTACAGAGATATTGATCTTCCTGGTGGCGAAACAAAACACAGCTGCGACAAAGTAATGTTAGATGAACTTCGTGAAATGAAACCAGTAAATATGCGAGAGCGTGTTGACCGAAGACTGGTACAGGGTATTATTGGAGCAAAATATAAACTTGGCCTCGGCAGAGACTTATATGATGACCCAGCGACAACGTCGCTTGCAGTCGAACTACACAGACCTAAAAAAAAAAGTTTCCGCGACGCAAGGTTGTAGCAAATGCCGTTGATGACATTTGGGCGATAGATTTAGTTGATATGTCAAATCTAGCTCAATTTAACGTTGGCGCTGATGGCGCTCCACGGAGATATCTTTTTAATGTTGTCGATGTTTTCAGTAAATATGCATTTAGTGTACCGGTTTCGGATAAAACAGGGACCTCAATGATTGACGCGCTAAAGCACATAATAACTACTACAGAACGAAAACCGAACAGAATCTGGACCGATCACGGAGCAGAATTTTTTAACAAAAAGTTCAAGCAGTTTTTGGAACAAAATAACATTAAAAAATACGTTACTGGAAATGAGGGGAAAAGCGTCATTGTCGAGCGATTTAATCGCACGCTTAACGAAAAAATTCATAAGTATTTGACAGCCAAAAACACGAATAAATATATTGACAATTTACAGAATATCGTTGACGAATACAATAGCACGAAACACAGAACCACTAAAATGTCGCCTAATGATGCGATTGCAAATCCAATACTAGCGAACGAAAACATGTACCGAAGACATAAATTTAGAGTTGGCGATAAAGTTAGAATTTCATTGACGAAAAAAACGTTTGAAAAGGGATTTACTCCGAACTGGAGCAAAGAAGTATTTGTTGTTGATAAAGTACTTTTAACAATACCAGTTACATACTCGTTGAAAGATTTGCTAGGAGAACCTATAACTGGCAGTTTTTACGAACAAGAACTTCAAAAAACAGAACAAGATATATTTGTTATTGAAAAAGTTATTAGAAAGCGCGGCAACAAAAGTTTAGTTAAATGGCGCGGATATAGCGATAAATTTAATAGTTGGGTACCAACTCGGTCGATTGCATCGACTGCGAATGAATATTATTATTATAAATTTGCTCGTATTTTATTAGTACTGACTTACATTTTACTGGTTTACATAAAGAAATTAAATGTAATTTTCTCGCATCATCAACTGGCATTAAATTAAATATTTTAACAAAAATAAAGTCGTATTTTATGTTTCTTTGTTGTCCCGGTACTTTTACGTTTAGAAAGGGCCTTATAAGCTGCCAAAATATTTGATGCTAGGGAACGTTAAAATTAAATTTTAATATTTTTTTGACAATGTGGTACTTAACATCATATCGGCCAGTTGTTGGTCTGCTTAAATGTTTTTTGCTAACAACAACATCATCTTCGTCATCGTTATAGTTATATAAAATGTCTTTTTTAGTATAATCAGCAAATCTATCGTCGGTGATATTTTTTAATGTGACATTAGAAACTGAAACAAAATCTTCTGAGTAAAGTTGAGCTAATCTCTCGATTAAGCTCATTATAATAATCTTTTTATGTAATTAATATATAATATGGAAATAAAATATCATTGTCGAGTTAATATACTAAACAAAAATGAATTAGCCGAAGCAGTTCGAAATTGCTTGCTGGGACATAATTTTCATTTTGTTGACGTTATGATAGCATCAGGCGAATCTGACAAATTTTTGTTAACGGCAGCGGATAAAATAAAACTTAATACAAATAAAATAATGACGTTACGATTAAATCGCGATGATATAATGGAATTTGGTCATAATTGTCTTTCTCATAATGAGTTGGAAAATATTATTAGTTATCGTATCTGAAACTAAACTGATCAAATGTTATCGTAGAAGTTGCTGATTTTGTTATATTATCAGCTACAAATTTTACTACACGTACATCAATTTTATGATACTTTCCAGCAGCTGTTATTGATTTAAATTTTATTTCCTCTCCAGTTTCAAGATTTATTGAGATAACTGATTTTGGATTTTTAAAATTATTACTATCACCAGCATCTACTCTTCTAATATTTTCTTGTTGTGTGACCAAATCTAAATTTTCCAAACGATTATCTGTTTTAATTTTATTAATATGGTCGATAACTAAACTATTAGGAATACTGCCGTTAAAAACTTCATAAACAAAACGATGAGCTTTATAATTAATAAAATCTGTATTTGCTCCACGTACTATTATATGTAAATAACCGTTGTTATTTAACTTTCCAATAACATTTTTTGTTTTTCTATGTCGAATAATTCCTTTATCATTAGCTTCGTATAGATCAAAGATTGGGTGAGGTTGAAATTCGTTTTGTAATCCTAAATTTTCGATATTATCATCTGCAATTGCGCTATTTGCTCTATATACTCGTTGTCCTTTTGGAATATCGCCAACAAACAAAGTATAAATAAAATCTTTTCTAAACATTTTAATTCTTTCTGCACCTTTTACTGAAATTAATATTCCAGCTGGTGTTGATATGCCAATAGCTCTTTTGGCTGCTACGTTGATAACAGAACCTAATGCATTTCCAGCGTATAAGTTATACTTATGGTGAACATGATACATCTCTTGCTCTTCTGCTGTCAGTGATAGATATCTCAAGATTTCTGTCATTATACTATAGGGTTTTTTATATATCTAATTAAAAAAATTAAAAAATTTCAATTAAATAAACAATATTACTATATATATATAATGTTGAAATTGCGAGACATTGCCAAAAAGAGCATTATCAAATCCAAAAATATTGCTTCGGCATTTTCAGGCTATGATAACAGTTACAAACTCGACGATCAGACCATATTAGCTAATTTTAGCTCTACAAATTTATTTCATCTTTTACAACCTGTCATAGCTAGAGAACTTGCGGCTCATAAAAGTATTAAACTCATAGTCCAATATCATACGATTTTATCAAAGTTACACGCAGTCGAAGATGTACTTGACGTAATTTTTGAAACAAAAAGTTTTGACAGCGAAATCTTGGAGCCCTATTTAACAGCTAAATCTAGAAAGATATTAACTGGAACAAACATTGCCATGGTCGCCGATGAAATACATCAAGAAATAAACAAAAAACTAGAAGAATTTACTTCGTCAGGGTCAGGTTGGAAATTCGAAATGATAAAAGCAGTTTTATTTCACACAGCAAAATATAACGTACTTCGCGGCAATTTATACGTCGATCTTCCTCAAAAAATTAAGAACAAAAAGTGCTGTATAAATGTCAAAAACAACGACGACAAATGTTTCCAGTGGTCTATTCTTTCCGCGATGTTTCCCAAAGAACAAAATTCCGATCGCGTCAACAAGTATTTTCCGCACAAAGACGAACTCAATTTTGATGGCATCAACTTTCCAGTAGCAGAAAATCATATACCAAAGTTCGAAAAACAAAACGGTATCTCAGTAAATGTTTTCGGACTAGACGAACGAGAAAACGTTTACCCGAGATATATTTCAGAAAATGCTTCGCAAAAGACAATAAATTTATTATTTTTTCAAGGACATTACTGTTGGATAAAAAACTTTAACGGATTAGTTGGCGAACAGTACAGTAAAAACAAAAACAAGAAATATTTCTGTTATAGATGTCTGCACGGCTTTACTAGCAATGAAAGACTGCAGGAGCATCTCAAATACTGCGTTAATGTTCAAAAAATAACTATGCCTAGCGAAAAAAAAAAAATATTAAAATTTAAAAATTATAATCATAAACTAAATATTCCTTTTGTTATTTACGCCGATTTCGAGTGTCTACTCGTTCCCGTAGATGGAGCTGAAAATAATCCGAACAAATCAAGTACCAGAAAAATACAACAGCATATTCCTTGCGGTGTAGCTTATAAAGTAGTTTGTTGCGCCAGCGATAAATTTTCGTCTCCAATAAGGTTATATAGAGGTGAAAATCCTGCCGTGTTGTTACTAAAAAATTTAATAGACGAAGTTAATACAATTTCTAACAGATTACTTAGACCAGCTCCGATCAGAATAACGTCTAAACAACAACTCGACTTTGATGAGGCAGTTAATTGTCATATTTGCGAACAGTTGCTGGGGGACTCCAAGGTGCGAGATCACTGTCATTTGAACGGCCAATATCGCGGAGCAGCTCATAACAGTTGCAATTTGAAATTTCATGCTCCGGATTTTATTCCCGTAGTTTTACATAACTTTCGTGGCTATGACAGTCACATTATTGTAGAAGCTTTTGGTGATAAAAACATTAAAGCTAAACTAAAATTGAATAACGTGATAAAATGTATTCCAAATAATTTTGAAAAGTATATGTCGGTGATCCTCGGCAAATTACGCTTTATCGATAGCATGCAATTTATGGCAGCATCATTAGACGAGCTTGTTAAAGGCTGCAGTAATTTCAATAATCTGCGCAGCTGCTTCGGTGAAAACTATGTCGATCTGACAAAAAAAGGTATCTTTCCTTATGAGTATCTCGACGATTGGAGCAGATTTAATGAAACTTCTCTACCTAGCAAAGATAAATTTTACTCGCAGCTCAAAAATGAAAACATCAGCGACGACGAGTATAAATATGCACAAGATATGTGGAATAAATTTGCTTGTAAAACATTTGGCGATTATCACGATTTATATCTAAAAACTGATGTATTATTGCTAGCAGATGTTTTCGAGAATTTTCGTCAGGTTAGTCATGCAAATTACGGATTAGACCCCTGTTGGTATTAATGTGCTCCGGGGCTGTCTTGGGACGCTCTACTAAAAACTAGCAAAATAGAATTAGATCTTTTAACAGATGTTGATATGTTTAACTTTATTGAAAAAGGCATCAGAGGCGGAATTAGCGTCATAACAAAAAAATATGCAGCGGCTAATAATAAATACCTAAACAATCACGATAAAAATCTTCCGTCGAGTTACATTATTTATCTCGATTGTGTGAATTTGTATGGGTGGGCCATGTCACAGCCAATGCCTTGCGGTGGGTTTCATTGGATAACTCCAAACCAATTTCTCAAAGAAACTGAAAAAAATCTTCCGAAAGATATTTCATACTTTGTTGAAGTTGATATGGACTATCCCAGTTCGTTACATGATCTACATAACGACTATCCGTTTTTCGCAGAGTCGATGACGATTGATTACAGTTTATTATCGCCTGAACAACGAGCAATGACAACGGCAAAATGTTCTATCGTTAACAGGCTAGTTCCAAATTTGTTAGATAAAAGAAATTACGTCATGCATTACAAAAATCTAAAGCAAGCAGTAGATGCTGGACTAATTCTGAGAAAAGTCCATCGTGTGTTAAAGTTTAATCAGTCGCGGTGGATGGCAGATTATATTGACTTAAATACGAAACGTCGTGCCGTAGCTAAAACCGAATTTGAGAAAAACTTTTTCAAGTTAATGAACAACTCAGTATTTGGTAAGACTATGGAAAATATACGCCGGAGAGTTTCGATTGAGATCGTTAATGATATCAATCGCAGAAATAAATTAGTTAGCGACGATGGTTTTGTTAGTATGAAAATATTTAATGAAAATCTTGCCGCAATACAACGACGAAAGACAAATTTAAAGTTAAATAAGCCAATCTATGTTGGTGCAGCTGTACTTGATATATAAAAGTGGCTGATGTACGATTTTCATTATAATTTTACCAAAAAAATGTGGCCAGATTCGGAGTTGCTATTTACTGATACTGACTCGTTAGTATATAATATAAAATGTGATAATGTCTATCAGAATATTTACGATAATAAAGATTTGTTCGATTTATCAGATTATCCAACTTGTAGTGGATTTCATGATAATTCTAACAAAAAAGTTATTGGAAAAATGAAAGATGAGTTTATGTTTGTGCCTGTGAGAGAGTTTGTTGGACTAAGAAGCAAAATGTACGCTGTCATATTAGATGACAATAAACTGACAAAAAAAAAGCTAAAGGTATCCCTCGCGGATACGTGAAAAAGATGATGAATTTTGAGGATTTCAAAGCTGCTCTTAACAATAGCATCAGTTTTATTAAAACCAATGTAATTAGGACTAACTATCATAAGCTTGAAACGAATACAATTATAAAACGTGGACTAAGTAATTTCGATGATAAAAGGTATTGCAAAGACGGACTTAATACTCTCTCGCTTGGACATTATTTAAGTAATATTGTCTAAACATCAGAAATAATGTTTGAAAATTTAACATTAGCCGATGGAGTTAATAGCAAAATAAAAAAAATAATGGTAAATAACCAACAATTATCATTTGAATTTAATGATGAAATTTCAGGTATTTGTTTTAGTAAACTTGACAGAATCAAACTTTCTCTTATTAGAACAGACGATAGCGAGTATTTTCCGTATCTCGAAAATCTGAGAGATGCGCTTTCATCAAAATATGAAAATTTACACGATCCAATAAGCCAAGGTCAGTATACAAAAATCATCATAGACTTGGACAGGTCAAAAGTTTTTGCAAAAGGTAGCAAATATCTTCTAAGCAAATTAGCAATGAAAGAGCTATTCGAAAGTCGCCGTAAGGTATCTGGCAGAATTAAGTTTCTGTTATATAATTACGAAAATATGTTATACTTAATAGCGAATGTGGACATACTTTTCATAGGATTAGAAATGTAACTACATCTATGTTTTAATTCTGTTCCAGCTAAGTTTTGTAGTAATCAAGCATAGCATATGTGTGTGATTTAGATTTTAACGTTGCTTTTACATTGTATTTTTAGCTATGACAATCAGATGATTAAGCGAGACAACTCTGTCAAGCATATCTTAGTGACAAACAGTTGTCGTGTTTGTTGTGCTAAGTTAACGTTATGCATAACATACAAACGGACAGACCCAAGTCCTATCACAATTGCAGCTGAAACGTAACTATATATTATTCTGACTCAAAACAAGACATGTACTTAGTTTCGAGTTATTTTTAGACAGCATTATATAGCATGCGAATTTGTAAACTTATCTATTATATTAATGTAACTTAGCAACATTCACTTACCTTCGTCGTCAACGTAATACTGTAGTAGATATGATCACAAAGGAAAATTCTAACTGCCTTTATAGTGTCCAAACGGAATTTCTATACTGTCATAGGCCCATAATAACCAAATCAAGGTTAAAGACGGGGAATTTCCTAAAATGACGTCAAAATCAGGTTAAATATAGGGGATTTCCAATGGATTTTTTAGAATATAATGCCAAAATCAGATCAATTTGCAATAGATTTTCCTAAAATATAACGCCCACTCCAAATAAAAGATAAGGAATTTCCAATGGTTTTTTTCTTAAAACGCCTACTGAAAATAGATTTCCCCAAAATAATTATATATAAAACACAGTTAAAATTTTATTCGTTGTCATTTATGTTATAGGATTATACGTAAACAGAGGTAAGTGAAAATATTTTTAACAAAATGTTACTATAGAAAGTTTTGAAGGGGTAGGGGATCCTGGATAGTGGAACCTTGTTTACATATGGCTTTAGAAATATCATTATCAAATAATATATCAACCATGTTATCGATAAATGTCATCACATCATCTGCCCAACCCGTTATTCTCATATCATTTTCAGTCGCGAATAACCAAACTGATCCATATTTCGGCGATGTATGATAGCCTACATTTTTAATGCAATCGCTTATTATATTAGATTTTATTCCAGTATAACCTGACGCTGCTTTGATCGAATTAAATCTTTTACAAAATCTATTTGTTAGATCAAATCCAACGTGTCGTATTGGTTTATAATAAGACATTATATATATTTCATTTGTTTAATATAACATTTTGACTAATAAGTACAGTAGTAGTGAAGATTGAGGTATCCTGTCTCGGAGACTCCTCGGCCCTAAAGCGTTGTAAGTTAACATTTTTTGTCAGAAAATATGTTATCGTATAAAAGCCATTATTTTGAGCTAACAAAGGCTGCTGACAAAAATGTTAACTTACAACGTTTTGGTAAGGCCGAGGGGTCTCTGAGACAGGATCCTCAATTCTTCATTACTACTAATGGTTCAAGAGTTGTTTTACCATCTTTTTTGTCAAAGATTAGAGAACGATATTCCCACAAAGGTGCATGTCTTGTCGTTCATTTGAATTGAATTGACTTCACAAAAACCGACTCGAGTTGGACTCGCTAAGCACCTACTCGGCAAATATGAAAAATAGTGACGAGAGCCATTTGAATGAGAGTATTACAACAGATGAAATATGGATTTGATTTCTTGACCCGACTCAAGATAAAGCAATATAATATGGATCGGGGAAAACGGGCATAGAGTATGAAACCCCCGAAAGAGTGTTATACGCATTATTCTTTGATGCAAAAGACCCGGATGTCCATGTACCTCTGCCTGATTCTGCTTGTGTCACTAGACATTTTTATGCCTCCAAAGTGTTTCCAAAGATTGTGGAACATTACTGAACCATCCGATAGCACACGCGTATCCGAGGTGTCAATCTACTTCATATCAAGACTCTGGAACATAAACCCTCCGTCGGACTGAATATTTGTAGACGTCCATGGGAATACTTTGAGGAAGTGCACTGGCATACTGTTCACTAATAACCAACTCTTTCTGGTACTGTTCATCAATATTTAGATATTTATTTGATACCCCTGTCTGTGACCTAACGCATAGCAAGGCCGCTTTGTAACTTCATAGAGTAAAACGTAATCGTCTGTGTTATATGATACATGCAGATCAAAGATTTGCTGTCTTTAATTCTGATCCGTTATTATGAAATTGACACATTGCATGATAAGGACCTCTTAATACGATATTCTGATTTTCCTCTCGTGACATTGATACAGTTCCTTGTAAGGAGTTCCATATGCGGATTCAATGGCATGGCATTAATACAGTTCCTTGTAAGGAGCTTGTAACATACCATTATCTGTTTCATTTATCATGACCGTGGAACGGTTCCTTGTAAGTAGCTCCGTATTCGGATTAATTGGCATGAAATTAGTACAGTTCCTTGAATCGAGATCTTATCTGACTGATTGGCATGACATGCATGCAATTCCTTGTTTGGAGTTCCTGGCATACCATAATCTGATTCATTTATAATGACATTGATACAGTTCTTTGTAAGGAGCTCCTTTCTTCCCATTGTCTATTTCATTTATCATGACGTTGACACAATTCCTATTAAGGATCTCCTGTCATACCATATTATTCAACTTGTTTAATAGGATGAAATAAGCACGCATGTAACATCATAAATCTTTGAAAGAATTTGGAAGTTTAAAAACTTAAAGAATAGAAAAGATATATATACCGTTGTCTATAGAGTTATGATCCTATTTATTATTGGAGAATAATTATCCACCTACGATGTTCATTTTGCAGGACTAGCTTTACTTGACTTTATGGTGTATGGCAGAGCGTTCTATCATTTTACGCATAGAATTATCAATAATGTACCGAAGCAAGCTGTCAAGTCTGAAATCTACAATCAGATAAAATACATTTGTATAAATATCAATGGCATTGCTCAAATATCAGTTAAAAATATAGTCATGCGAACGGTAGGCCTCTAGTGTAAAAACAATGCAATCTTTCCCATCTTGGGCTACAACAGCAATTTACTTTTTATTTCCGTATGTATCAAACTAGTGGCAGTGGAGAATAAGATTCAATTTTGTTTATTACAGATTCTTACTGCAAACTTAATTTCTGTGCAAGGCATGGATTATTGCGGGGCATAATTTATCCCAACACTATGCTAGACTCCTGATAAAAATGTCTGATCCATTTGCATTCATCTCACAACAAAGTTATATGTTACTTTCACCGAATGATTTTAAACAATGATAAATGAACAATGTGTTCTACGAAACTATTCATTCTAACGATTTTAAGCAATGATAAATGAACAATGTGTTCTACGAAACTACGCATTCTGATGATTTTAAGCAATGATAAATGTGAACAATGTGTTCTACGAAACTAAGCATTCTGGTGATTTTAAGCAAAGATAAATGAACAATGTGTTCTACGAAACTAAGCATTCTGATGATTTTAAGCAATGATAAATGAACAATGTGTTCTACGAAACTAAGCATTCTGATGATTTGAAGCAATAATAAATGAACAATTCGTTCTATGAAACTACTCATTCTGATGATTTTAAGCAAAGATAAATGAACAATGCGTTCTACAAAACTACGCATCCTGATGATTTTAAGCAAAGATAAATAAACAATGCGTTCTACGAAACTAAGCATTCTGATGATTTTAAGGAATGATAAATGAACAATGCGTTCTACGAAACTACGCATTCTGATGATTTTAAGCAAAGATAAATGAACAATACGTTCTACGAAAGTAAGCATTCTGATGATTTTAAGGAATGATAAATGTGAACAATGTGTTCTACGAAACTAAGCATTCTGGTGATTTTAAGCAAAGATAAATGAACAATGTGTTCTACGAAACTAAGCATTCTGATGATTTTAAGCAATGATAAATGAACAATGTGTTCTACGAAACTAAGCATTCTGATGATTT
>JAECUM010040919.1:0-37902 GCA_016617855.1 Megalonaias nervosa
AAGAAAAGCCGCCGGATAAGCAGCGACATTTTCAACGGAAATCATATCAGAGGAATTATATTTTGTGTTCCAAAGACCACCATAGCCAAACTCAACACAAGGTTGTGATACATCATCGAGAAATTCTTTTGAAGTTGGACACCTTTTATTTTTTTTGTTGGGCTATAAGAGCCACAACGGACGACGCTGTAAAACAATTAACGGGTGCATTATCGTTGTCGATATAATATTTTGCCAAAATTTGTTTCATGTTTTGTTGGAGTGATTCCTTCCGATAAAGAACTCCAGACGACAGAAGAAACTGATCAAATGTTGATTCATCCGACTCAGAGTAATCTCCGTGAAATAGCCAGACCGATACAGCGTCACGCTTACTTATGTTGTAGATTTCTTTGTAGATATCGTCGTCATAAAATCGTATTATTCTCTCCCTTGGAAATTTTTTCACCGAGTCGGTCTATGCATGTGAATTATGATCATATAAATTTATCGGAGCACCCTTACTACAGTATTTACCAGAATTGTACAAAATCTCATTGGTTATTTTTTTTACAATTATTGGTATCTTCAATGTTTTTTTCTAAAATCAAAACGTCATTTATTTTAGCTCCGTTAATAAGAGAGTTTTCCCAGTTATTTATTTTTTTATTCTTTATTCTGTAAGTCTATTTCCACGTTTGGAGTTTGCAAAATGTTTTCTGACACGCTGAGTCACGCAATTTAGCGAGCCTGTTTCATCGGAGCAATGGTAGCTATGCTGTCTGGTTCATTCAAACCATAAAGCGCATAAACAATTGCGGAAACAGGATATGCGTTATTGTAGTATCGTTTGTCTATTCCGGTGAAAATACCTGCTTTAGAATTTTTATCTATTATGACGACATCATGTCGCCATGATGCCTTAAAAGGGTCGAGTTTGTAAGGAATAATCCAAGTCGGACCATCTGCGCTGATATTTTCTACAATAAATTTTATTTTGAATATGTACTTGCTGTCATCAACAAGATTATTAATAATAGTAGCCGCTCGTTTGACATTCATTGTGGAATCAATAAATGTTCCATCGCCATCAATCTTAAACATCGACCAAACATGAGACGCACCATCGTTGATAAATTCGTTTTTCTCCATTTTGATAAAATCATACAGTTGTAAACTCAAATGGTATTTGTTTCTTATTTTTGGTTAATCTGTCAGAATCCGATTTTGTGATGTGCTTTGGCTCAAGAGCAGATAATCTTTTTAGTTCTCATTCGAAAAAACTTGTCTCTGCTCTTCTTTGGTTCTATTTTTGTTAATCTCTCAATATCACTCGCGGTTAATAACGACTTTATCTCATTCCGTAATTTATCTTGTGCAATTTTCTACCTTAGGAAAGCTGGTTTTATCTCGGTTAGACTAAAATACTGTTCTTGCAGTTGTTTTGCAACAGTAGAATTAGTCATATATATAACTAGGAAAAGTATTATCTTCAATTGGACTTTATCCAATGATACAATATTCATCAGGCAAAATATAGCTGTCGATGGCTCATGATCGGATCAGTCATACCTTGTGGAAAGAATTGTCGTGGAGAATACTTTGGATATCACATTGCCCGTGTTCGCCGTGGCATTACTAGACCACAACCATGTCTGAAGTGTAGGGTGGGGATCAAGGGGGAGACGCAGTTATGTGTTTCTTGCGGCGGACGAAAATATCGAGCGCATAAGCGACATTACGAGATACAAAACGCTTCTGATGACATCCAAATAAAAGACGCAAAAGATTATCTCGAGAAGTATTCCTCTGCTGAAAAATAATGTTACATTAGAAGAAGAGAAAATTATATAAATGGAACAATTTGAGAAAGAGATCGATCTTGATGAATTTAAGAAACATCCAATACTCGTTAATTACGAAGCAAGCAGATCTGGATCATCAGAAACTGTGTAATAAAAACCTCTTGGAAATGTCAGTAACATGGGTTACATGATGATCGGTATAGGAATCACAGGCAGTAAAATAAAACACTGTCTTTCATATAGATCTGTATATGAGTGTTTTAGCGGCGTTATCAATGATGGTTTAATTGTTAACCACGTGAACTAAAATAGAACAAAGAACCGTTTGTAAAATTTACATGCCATCTCACAAAGCGAAAACACAATACCTGGAAAGCGGCAAACACAAAAAACCCGAGGCAAGTTAGTTCAATAAATTTAGAGACCGGAGAAATAAAATAATTTAAATCTATTACAGCTGCTGGAAAATATTTCGATATCAAACCACACTCATTACAGCTTATTGCAAATTGTGTAACTAACTCAGCTACATCAAAATCCTTTAATCAAAAAATAATATTTCAGCATATCCAGAAACGTAACATATTTATCCAAATACTATAAACAACCTGGATCTAAATTTGACTCAACAGTTTAGACATTACCGCTGTCACGTGACTGCGTTAAAAATACCTATTCGAGTAATAACTCGCTGAGATCCCCAGCTATTTATACATTGCATGGTCACGTGATTCAACATGCTAAGTCGCTGAAATTTATAGGTAAATTCGATTATTGTATATTTGCTGGAGAAATATACCTGTTCACGTTAAATAAAAATACTTGAGAAATAAATTATATGATTTAAATACGTGTGTCTGTCTGTCTGTTCAGTAAACGTATGCTTGTATAAATTATTTCATTATATATACTTAAACGAGACAGTGGTCGCAGTGGTAAGAGCGTTAGACAGTAAAAACGAGTTGATGAGTTCGAATCTCAAAAAACGCGATAGACATTTTATCAGCCTCTTGCGACAGATGCTGTTATAATTGGGAATCCGTGACGTATCGAGAAAAAACAGGATATGTTTAATTGGGGAATTCTTTAAAAAAAACCCCAAAAAACAAACAGGTTCAACTCACCTGACCCTCAAGGATCTTCATTTTAAAACGACCGGGATTCACTTGGAGGTGGGAGGTGCGTGCTTGATCATAAATTAACAAACTAAAATTCAGCCTGGACAGCCCTCTGAATCTCTAATATTTCGTTTCGCACTTAGCAATTCACCCAGAGGCGGGACAATGGAAAAAGAAAAATGGAAAACGAAATATTCTCGGAATAAAAATTCGCACACAGAAATCCAACAGTTGAAAAAAAATAAACTACCCAATATTTAAGAGATATCCAACGTCAATCAGCCTGGTCATGTGACCTCCTTTTGCTCTATAATAAATTCAGGTCATTCGCGAGAATTTTTTTGTTTTGCTTGTTGTTCATAGAAGGTTTATTTGATAGTTAACAAAAATTTGTCGTCTGCCATTTTTTTTGTTGGTCGGATTACTCCCTCCTGCTGCTAGCTATACAAATGAGCATAATGTCTCCCCCACAGAAGTTTTCAAAAGACTTAACACATAATCCTTGCTATTGTCAGCCAATCAAGTAATATGTAAAATGGTGGTTGTTTATACCTGACCTCCTTTCCTTTGATTGCCTCAATGATAATTTGCTGTATAAACTTCCGCAACGATAGGTTTACACGAGCTCTTAGTGGGAATCTTTACCGTTTATACATGCATTACGCTGAAAAGTTTTTATTCTTCTTCGAAGGTTACTGAAAATCGGGATTATTGAAACACGACCGTGTCAGTGGATATGGGAGTAAAATAAGTAGAGTTTTTCGCGTGACACTTCGTGTTATGGTCGGTAGGATAACTACAATGTAGTGCAGATGATCACTAAGTGCACAAGGTATAAGATTACTCTTAATCCTTCCTGTACCTGAAACCAGACTCTCATTAGACCCGTCGCGACTGATCTTTATAGCACAGCTTACTGCGAAATTGACATTGCAGGTATGCATACAGTTACAAAGAACTGTACACATGCAGATAATCCTGATGGAAAAAGAATGAAGATTACTTATGGAGAAAGTCGAAGATAAAATACTATACAAGAATTTTTCCCCCAGAAAGCGAGTATGTGTCAAAATATTTATGACATAGGTTTTATTCAAAATATGGTCACCATTACTTTAAATAGGAAAAGATTTACACGAGCGTGCTTAAATAAAGAATAAAAGATAATAAATTAAAAAATAATAAATTTACATTCAATAAGATTTATCTGAGACCACATTTTTGCAATGGCCTCTCAATTTTCCACCAATGATGCCACGTCTCCATAAAGTATGGTCGCTATTAATTAAAACAAGCAAAATAAAAGGCTTAATGACTTGTGAAAACTACTATAACAACTAAACTTTAAAAGAGAGATAAAACACCTGAACTTGACATGTATTTGTATCTGGGATAATAATGTGAGGGGAGTATATCCACACAATACCGATATAAAAATCGTCTTCCTGCTCGTATTCTTTGGGTTTTACCGATTATTTTGGTTATGCCTTTTATTGTGTATTATTCCTTTTGTACTGGAATAATTTAGAAAGAATCCTTCATTAATTTGATATGTACTTCATTCAGGTTACAAAAGTACAGTGGCGGAATGGAACATTAAAATCCTTGTGTAATTAGGTCACACCAACCTTTTGATTAACCCAGAAACAGAACTCCATATCCCAGTCAGTTTTTGATTGTAAATATGCTGTACAAGTGAAGTCATGTCTTGATGTTTGCAATGGTCAATTATAGCAGTGCCATCCTTTAGATTCATAATGTGTTTCGATTTTTGCATCGAGGGTTTCTTGGAGGAATGTGTATATATGTGATAGATACAAAAATTAATTTTGGTCTGACACCTAGAACGAAACGTGCCTAAATAGAAAGAAGCTTAGACACTCTGCTTCAGAACTTATATGGACCAGAATTTTGAAGATAATACGATTTTTAAAAAAAATTACAAACAGGCCCAAAACCTTTTAAGCATTAGTGTAGAAACAATTGGTAACATCTGATTATTAAAGAGTATGCTTCAGTAATACATACAATCATGATTATATTCCGGACCCCCTTTCCTTTTTCATTTTTTATTAAACCGAAGCCTTTTTACCGCAGCCGAACTATTGTCGTCAAGTAGTGAAATTTGTCATAATACGGTAGGTAACATTAATATTTCCGGCGATCTAATTCCATGACCGATTGTCCCCATATCAAGTATCTGCAGTTCGGTTTCTGATGAGCATAAGTGTTGTTAACCTATTTGTAATTGTACCACATTCTATGAAAGAACATGATTTCTCAGTATAGAGAACAAATGTCTACACAATGGACTTTGAGGATAATTTTTGACTACCAGGAAACCGAGGCGCGTGTGTAATTACTTTTATTCTCAGTTTAGATTCTCATTTAGCGTCAGCGACATGAAGAGTTGGACATTCTAGGTAAAGTTTTCTGTAATGGATATATATATATATATAGATAGATAGTGTGTGTGTGTGTGTGTGTGTGTGTGTGTGTGTGTGTGTGCGCGCGCTTCTGTGTAGTCCTTTCTTTCGTTGTTTTTTTTATGTCGTTGTTATATACGGTATCCGTGTTGGTGGCTTGTGTCACTGCTTTTTTAACTACATCGAAGAGAAACAGCAAAAGCGGTTATGCGTATTCTTCCCGTTTGATATAAGTGTTTTAAAAAAACGTGTTTACATTCTGAATGGAAGATATTACGTTTTGTACCTTTCAGATCTTTGTTTAGATTTCCGAAGAGTCAGCAACTATTTTGTTCGACGAAACTTTGGGTAAGTCCGTGACTTCATGTATATATATATATATATATATATATATATATATATATATATATATATATATATATATATATATATATATATCTGGATCTTCCAAGGTTTTTCCTTGTTCTATTCAAACGGGATTTAAGACTGCTGTGAGGTGCAATACTGCGCATGAGGATAAGATAGAAAAACAGTTCAAGCAATCAGATCAGATTTGAAAATTAGTTTCTCAATGAGTATTTTTTTTGTGTCGATTTTATATTAAATGTTTGGTGCAAAATTTCAACGATTTATCGCAAACATTTATGCTACATTAATATGTTTTCAATTTGGTACTATTAAAAAACAATCTCTATAGAACAAAATATCATATATACGCAGAAAAGCTTTGAAAAAAATAAAATTCGGTTATTGGCGTGTCTGAAACATCCTTGTTGACGGAGGAATAAATTGCAGTAGGCTTTATGTTTTAAAACAGATGTATCATTAATAATCGAATACTGTCTTTTTTATTGGTAAGTTAAGTTCACGCGTATTAAAGACAGAATCGAGGTTAATATTTTTTTATATTGTTATTGTGGTAGTTTTATGATGGTAGTGAGCTATCGACTATAGACCCCCCCCCCCCCCAACTGTAGGACTAATAGCTACGGGACAGAAAACGCGTATCCTACCTAAAACTAGAGCATCCAGA
The DNA here is from genome assembly GCA_016617855.1 of Megalonaias nervosa. Classification (NCBI taxonomy): domain Eukaryota; kingdom Metazoa; phylum Mollusca; class Bivalvia; order Unionida; family Unionidae; genus Megalonaias; species Megalonaias nervosa. Next base: position 6,362 of record JAECUM010040919.1, read on the forward strand.
ATCAGTCATTATTGTAGACTCCTTTCTTTCTCTTTTAACTATACTTTGTCAGAAACGTGTAGTACTTTACGATGCTGAACACCTTGATACTGCACGACATGTGTGCCTAAAGATAATATAGTGTATTAGGAACTACTTTGTAAACAAACCATGTACATTCATGTAGTAATGGCTGTAGGTTTAAAATTTATTAAATTTGTTTATGGATGAACTAAAGCAGCTGTTTTATCTATTTGAAAGTAGAGATGATAAAGTGAATGTGGATGAGTTTTCTATCACAAAATGAAACTTTCAAACAAGCTAATATATTAAAGTGATATTCGCAATATCCACAACAAACGTGAGAGACGAAGTTTTGAAAACACCATTCTAATCATTTAAACAGTTATTCAGGAGAAATGTTCGTAACATTTCGCTAATGGAATGGATCAGACTATGACCAGTGCTCTCTTGGTTATATAACAATAACATAGAAAAGCATACTGAGCGCAAGGGATATCGCATATCTATTAGAGAAGTAGCAAAGGAATATAAGAATATAAGGAATATAAGGTTTCTATCTCAGAGACCCCCTTCCCCCTCCGAAACCCTTCTATGTTGACATTTTCTTCAGCAGCCTTTTTTTAGCTCAAAATGATGACTTTCATATGATAAGGCTTTTCTGACAAAATATGTTTTGTCGGGGTAAGGGGGTCTCTGATCTAGAAACACTTATATTTCTTTACTACTGTAATCAATTTATTTATCAATGTTAGATAAAATTATATTAGAGATTAGAAATATTTTATAATATGGATTATTACAAAGAGCCAATAAAAAATGTTGGATTTAATCTAACAGATTTTTTAAACGATTTGATTCAATAAAATCAGCTTCGAAATATACTGGTATAAAACCTAAAATAATAAGCGATTGTTTTAAAAAAGTTAGTTATCATTTATCGAGCAAGTACGGATCAGTATGGTTGTTTGCTGACGAAGACGATGAGCGAATAATAGGATGGACAACTGATTTATTGATAATATGGTTGATGTACTTTTTGATAACGATATTAATAAATATTAGATAAATTATTTTACAGCCATGTTGAATTGAAACAAAAAATAAACAGCAGTAATGATGGTCGGTCTACCATTCCACGGGGGGGGGGGGTCCCTTCATTGCCAGTAAATCCTTTTACCATGAGGTCCTAAGAGTCCTTTCATTGACGCCTTTTTTATTGTACAAATTGTCAATGTGGCACTCTTCATGGTTAAGGCCTCTCCATTGGCCCACAGGCACCTCATGAGGATTTTTCTTTTGGCGGACATTCTTTCTTAATGTCCTTGTGTGGGTACCCTTCAGTGAGGTCACAAGGTCAAGAAGCTCACATCACCCTACTGTTTATTTTTGAGGGGCTCCAATTTTCATAGACACAGTCCCCGGCGAATTCCTAATGTGCGAAACGAAATATTAGGAACTCAGAGAGCTGTCTAAGTTTTTCAATTTTATGTACACCCCCAAAAATCAAACCACGGAGTGAGTGCAAAACAGCACCCACCACGTTGTTCAACATGATGGGAAGTGTACATGAAATTTCTTAGGGCAGAGCCCCCTACTATTCTAGAAAAATCTGGCATCATAATGTGCCGGTCGCGGGAATAAATGTCAAGACCTCGAGTACGAGAATTCAACACTCTAACACTTGCGCTACGGACTCGATTTACAAATATACGTTTTGGAAATTGTTATGAAGTACGTAATGATGTTCACTGCAGACAGACTAAAAAATTGTTAAAGCTACATTAAAAATCCAACATGGATCTAAATTTACTCACGTTTCAGAAATATGTTGAATAAAATACAATCCAATGTATTTTGTATGAGGAAAGACTACATAAATGAAGCAAACTGATCTCCCGGATTTTGTTGTGAAACAGCTGTCGCAGTGTACATAGCTGAAAGTCAATAACTTACCTGGAATTTGCACAGCTATATAACCTACTGAAATTAACGCAAGATAATGTACATCAAATTTATCAGTTAAAAGGAGTAAAATATTATTTTCTGTTCCAAATTATACTGATTCACACACACACACACACACACACACACACACACACACACACACACACACACACACACACACACACACACACACACACACACACACAAATCACAACGGTCACGTGATGCAAGAAAACTCTCTGCCATTAACAATTATTTTTTTAATTTTGCTACTATCTCCATCGACTAACGTTAAATTTTCGAACATTATTTCTAAAGTTTAGACAAAATTAATTAAAGATGATATTGAATATATCACCTCTTTTACTGGCATCGTGTCCAAACGCAAACGTATTAATTCCGTCCTCGCAATAGCGTTTGTCGTCAAAATTACTTAGTCCACGTTTTATAATTGTATCAGTTTCAAGTTTGTGATGATTTGTTCTGTGAACATTTGTTTTAATAAAGCCGACATTATTGTTTAGCGCTGCTTTAAAATCGTCAAATTTCATACACTTTTTACGTATCCGCGAGGAATACCTTTTGCTTTTGTTGTCAGTTTCTTGTCATCTAAAATTACAGCATATATTTTACTTCTTAGTCCAACAAATTCCCTAACTGGTACAAATATAAATTCATCTTTCATCTTGCCGACGACTTTCTTGTTAGCTGGATCATGAAATCCACTACTTGCTGAATAATCTGATAAATCAAATAACTCCTTGTGATCATAAATATCTTGATAAACATCCTTACATTTTATGTTATAAACAAGTGAGTCCGTATCAGTAAATAGCAACTCCGAATCTGGCCAAACTATCTTCCTAAAATTATAGCGAAAGTCGTACATTAGCCATTTGATATGTCAAGTACAGCTGCACCAATATAAATCGGTTTATTTAACTTTAAATTTGTCTTTCGTTGCTGTATTGCAACAAGATTTTCATTAAATATTTTCATACTGACAAAACCGTCATTGTTAACTAATTTATTTCTGCGAATTTACATCAGTTTCAATATTAACTCACTTTCTGATATTTTCCATAGTTTTACCGAATACTGAATTGTCCATCAACTTGAAAAAGTTTTTCTCAAAGTCGGTCTTAGCAATAGCACGACGTTTGGTATTTAAATCAATATATTCTGCCATCCAACGAGATTGATTAAATTTTAGCACGCGATGAACCTTTCTAAGGACTAAGCCGTGGTCGACTGCTTCTTTTAAATTTTTGTAATGTATCACGTAATTTCGTTTACTGAGTAAATTTGGAACTAGCTTATTAACGATCGAATTTTTTGCTGTTGTCATTGCCTGTTGTTCAGGCGATAATAAACTGTAATCGATCACCATTGACTCTGCACAATACGGATAGTTGTTATGTAGATCATTTAGCGAACTAGGATAATCGAGATCAACGTCAACAAAATAAATGACATTTTCTGGGAGATTTTTCTCAGTTTCTTTAAGAAATTGATCTGGAGTTATCCAATGAAATCCATTGCACGGCATTGGTTCTGACATTGCATGATCATATAAATTATTAGCGTTAAAATAAATAATATAATTTGACGGTAAATTTTAATCGTGGTTTTTTAAGTACTTATTATTAGCTACCGCATATTTTTTGGTTATAACGCTAATTCCGCCTCGAATCCCCTTTTCAATAAAATTAAACATATCAACATCAGTTAAGAGATCCAATTCTATCCTACTTGTGTTTAGCAGGGCATCCCACGACAATCCTGGCGCAGAATAATATCAACACGGATCTAATCCATAATTTTCATGACTAACTTTACGACAATTTTCGAAAACATCAGCTACCAATAGTACATCTGTTTTCAAGTATAAATCATGATAATCACCAAATGTCTTACAACCAAATTTATTCCAAGTTTCTTGTGCGTATTTGTACTCATCGGATATACTTTCACCTTTTAGTTGCGAGTAAAATTTATCTTTGCCAGGAAGAGAAGTTTCATAAAATCTGCTCCAGTCGTCGAGGTACTCGTACGGAAAGACACGTTTTTTGTTAGGTAGGCATAATCCCCACCAAAGCAACTTCGTAGATTATCAAAACTGCTACAACCTTTTACAAGCTCATCCAGCGGCGCCGTCATAAATTGTAAGCTGTCGATGAAACGTAATATGCCGAGCGTAACTGACATATAATTTTCAAAATTGTTCGAAATACATTTTATTAAATTATTTAATTTTAGTTTAGATTTAATTTCCTCATCGCCAAATGCTTCGACAATGATATGACTATCTTAACCACGAAAATTATGTAAAACGTCAGGAATAAAATCTGACGCATGAAATTTTAAATTACAATTATTATGTGCGGGTCCACGATATTGGCCGGATAGATGACAGTGATCGCGCATATGACAATTAACTGCCTCGGAAAAATCAAGTTGTTGTTTTGGTGTTATTTTTATTGGAGCTGTTTTAGATAATCTGTTGAAAATTTTATTGACATCATCTATTAAATTTTTTAGTAACCACACGGCAGGATTTTTACCCCTATACAATTTTATTGGACTTGAAAAATTGTCCTTAGCGCAACAAACTACTTTATAAGCTGCTCCACAGGGAACATGTTGTTGTATTTTTCTGGTGCTTGATTTATTTGGATCATTTTCTGCGCCTGCCACAGGAACAAGTATACACTCGAAGTCAGCATAAATAACAAACGGAACACTTAATTTATGATTATAATTTTTAAATTTTAAAACTTTTTCTTTCTGTTATCATTGCTATTTTTTGAACATTAACACAGTATCTAACATGCTCTTGCAGTTTTTCATTCTTAGAAAAACTTTGTAAACAACGATAGCAAAAATATTTCTTATTTTTATTTTTGCTATATTGTCTGCCAACTAAGCTGTTAAAGTTTTTTATCTAAACGTATTGTCCTTTATAAAATAGCAAGTTTATTGTGTTTTGTGTAGCTTTTTCTGAGATGTATCTGGGATAAACATTTTCACGCTCGTCAAGACCAAACACATTAACTGAAATACCACTTTGTCCCTCAAACTTTGGTATTTGATCTTCTGCAACTGGAAAGTTAATGCCATTAAAATTTAATTTTGATACGTGACTAATATACTAGTCGACGCGATCAGCATTCTTTTTCTGCTGGAAACATCACGGAGAGAATAGCCCATTGGAAACACTTGTTATCAGAGTTCTTTAGGTTTATGCAACATTTTTTGTTTTTAATCTTTTGAGGCAGGTCAACGTAAGAGTTACCGCTAAGTACGTTGTATCTGGCTGTGTGAAATAAAACTTCCTCCATCACCTCAAATTTCTAACCTGATCCTGATGCAGTAAATTCTTCCAATTTTTTTATTTAGCTGTTAAATATGGTTCGGCAATCTCTGTATCTTTTTGAGATGTATGTAACTTTGATAAAATAACATGATACTGTACTATTAGTTTGATACTTTTATGTACTGCAAGTTCTCGCGTTACAGTCGGATATAAGAGGTGAAACAAATTTGTAGAGTTAAAATTTGCTAAAACACCTTGGCCATCAAATTTATAACTGTTATCAAATCCTGCAAAAGCGGTAGCTATTTTTGTAAGTTCTCCTATAAGGCTTTTTTTTTGGCTATATCTCGCAATTTCAGCATTGCTATATAACATTTCATATATTTAATTGATATTGCTAGTTGAAAAATCAATTAGAGATAAAAATTGTTTAAGTTATAATGACACAAAATTTGAGTTGCATAAGACTGACGGCAGGGGAACAGGAAGAATATCATGTTCATCCAATTTATAATAGTTATGCGGAGAATATGTTAGGTTCAGTGATTCACGTTAAGTACGGAAAACCGTTTGGTAAATCAACACCAGCTGGTTATAAGATCAGCGTTAAAGGTGATAATGCTGAGAGAGTTGAAATGTTTAGGAAAGATTTTATTTATACTTTGTTCTGCGGAGACATACCAGCTGGACAAAGAGTTTATAGAGTAAATGGATCTATAAATGACGATAATACTGAAAACTTGTCTTTGCAAGATGAATTTCAACTTCATCCCGTATTTGATTTATATGAGGCTAATGATCGAGGGATTATTCGAAATATCCAAACGAAAAAAGTTGTTGGCTTTATGAACAACAGCGGTTCTCTTAGAAGAACTGTTAGAGGAACACTAACAAATAACGTTAATTTTTCATCACATGGTTTTGTTTACGAAACGTTTAACGGACCTATACCCGATGGTTTAGTAATAGACCACGTCAACGGTATTAAAACAGACAATCGTCTAGTAAACCTCGAACTTGTTACGCCTAAAGAAAATAGCAGACGAGGACGAGGAGGTGGTATTAATTTCAGATGTTCTGCTAAACCTATAATATCATATAACATTAGTACAGGTGAGGAACTAGAATTTCCTTCGATAACAGCTGCAGCAAAACATTTTAAAATTCATCCGGCAACAACAAAATATGTCGCAGATGGCAGAAGAAAATTAGCAACATCAATGTCAACATTTGACAGAATCATCTTCAACTACGACAGTTAATTATATTTTCCAGCTCGTTTTTAGTTAGGCAATTGTGAGCAAACAATAAAACATCATCTTTGTTAAATTTTAGAGTTATTACTACGCTTTCATTCAGTTTATTTTTTCTGCCGCTATTAGCAGAATTTTATTAGAATTACCTTGCATCACATTAACGTTGACAGAATAAGAACTATATCCCGACAAACATTTTCGCACTGCTTCGGCTAATTCTCTGTAATTTAATATATCAACTTTCTGATGATATTTTATCTCGTTAGTCATCTTATTATTGTAAATTAGATAAAAATATATTATAATATGAACTTGATGAAAATACCTGCTGATATAATCGAGGATGATAATTTTACAGCAGACGATGCTTTCTTTAGCGATAAACACAACTCTGTTGGTTATACAGAAGACGATATTCTATTTAACAACGACGACGAACAAGACGAAATTGTTGGTGTGGTTGATAAAAAAAATTACAGCAGACCGACAACTGGACGATATGATGTTAAGTATCATATCACAAAGGAAATCTCGAAATTTAATTTTTCAGTAGATGAAAATCAGTCTTTTGGCGACTGATAAAACCTTTTTAAACATTAAAATTCCAGACCGACAGAAAACTATAAAATTCGACTTTATATTTGTCAAGATTTATAACCTAATGATGACCTCTGACGATCGCATACAATATTTAATATCGTTATGTAAACCAGTAAAATGTAAATCTGTCAAACATAAGTACGAGGAAATTTATAACAATATTATTTTATCGACTGAGTTGGAACCCAGCCGTTAAATTTATCGCTGTACTCACGCCACTTGACAAGGCTTTTATTACCTTTATTCCTGATAACCTTCTCAATAACAAATATATCTTGCTCAGTTCTCTGCAGTTCCTGCTCGTAAAAACTACCGGTTATTGGCTCACCCAATAAATCCTTTAGCGCATATGTTACAGGTATTGTCAGTAAAACTTTATCAACAACAAATACTTCTTCGCTCCAGTTTGGGGTATATCCTTTCTCAAATGTTTTTTTCCTCAGAGAAATTCTAACTCGATCACCGACTATAAATTTATGTCCGCGGTACATGTTTTCATTTGCAATAATCGGATTTTTAATTGCGTCATTTGGTGATATTTTTATTGATCTGTGTTTTATTTTATTTGTTAATAATTTGTGAAAGAACATCAATATATCTGTTTGTGTTTTTAGGTGTCAAATGTTTATGTATTAGCTCGTTTAGTGTACGATTAAATCTTTCAACGACAACGCTTTTTCCCTCATTTCCTGTAACATATTTTTTTATTTTATTTTGTTCGAAAAATTGCTCAGATTTTTTATTAAACAATTCCGCTCCGTGATCAGTCCAGACCTTATTCGGCCTTCTAAACGCGTATTTACTAAAAACATCTATGACGTTAAAAATATATTTTTGTTATCATTAAACTGAGCAAGATTTGACACATCAACTAAATCTGTCGCCCAGATATCGTCAACGGCATTTGCGAAAACCTTACGTCGTGGAAATTTCTTATTTTTAGGTTTATGTAGCTCTGATGCCAGATCATCGTATAATTCTTTTCCAAGACCTAACTTATATTTTGTTCCTATCATTGTTTGAACTCACCTTGTATGAAATCGTTCTCGCATATTTGCAGGTTTCATATCTTTAAGATCGTCTAGCATTACCTTATCACAGCCGTGCTTATCTTGATCGTTATCACGATAACAAATATCATGACGCATTGCTATTGCATCAACACCATTGTATGGTTCTTGTCCTGGTAATGGATTATCGTTTTCGTCAAGTTGTTCGTGTAGTGGATTGTACGGCCCAGTATATTTATAGCCAGGCAATGTCCAACCAGTCCTCGGCCTTGGTAATTTTCCAATAAATTTGTGGATGTCAGTGCCGCTGCCAATTACCTCACGTCGATTTCATGATTGACAGTATGTAACAATTTTATCTTGTTCTATGCAAAGATCTTTATCACAATTACAATTACATTTCATTTTATTTTTTAATCGTCGGCAAAAATATTTACCTTCGTTAATTAATCACCTACTAAAATAACTCTGTCAGAGCACATTCCAGCTCCAGTTGTTGATTTCAGAAACATACTTTTTTCTACCGCAAACACCGCAAATGCTATTAACATCGTTCTATTATTTTTAGCTTTTTATGTTGTCTCGTCGGTATTCGCTGTTTTAGTTTTACATTTGAGACAGTATGTTGACATATTCCTTAGTTTAAATAAAATTAATTGCAATCTCATCGTATGCGTGTCCAGCGACGGAGTCAAACTATAAAATAAATTTTAAAAAATTAAATTTAGGCTGGGACATCTGTCGGATAAACATAATACAATAATAGCCACAAGCTGATGTTCCAACCAGCTGTGATTGATTAGACGAGTAATTTATCATCCCATACCTTTTAAAAATATATTTTTTTATAAGATCACTCGGAGGAAGTCCGAACGAATCAAAATAATTATTATCGTAGACAGCAACCCAATGTGTGCCTGATCCATCATCGAAGTTTTGTATATTTACAACACACGAACCACCTGCTGGTATATTATCTAATTCGTCTTTGGAATATGCTCCACGAAATCCGACAATGTCATTCAATCTCGACATAATTTCGAAATTACTCAACGGCGGTGACGTCAACGGTGTCTGGTGCCTGGTAGAGTCATTTCACGCCCTATCCCTAGCAGGTTTGGAATTAGACTGCCTGCTAACCCCACTAGCAGCGGAGCGAAAGGAATAATTCCTCCTTGTTTTGTTTTCCTTGACAATTTTTTCGCTGGCGACTTCTTTTTTTAAAAATTTTATCGCTGGCAATTTCTTTTAGCTGGCAGTTTATTATTTATTGTTATATAAAATTTGTTTGATTCCGTCCCCAGATACCGCTTTTTAGTTGCTCCAGATACTGCCCCTGACGCTGCCGCTAGTCCCAGTATTCCTAATACCGGTTGAATTTTTGGTAAAATTATAGAAAATGCTGGTTCAAAAAATCCGCCGTGATTTGCCATACATTTTACCTGTGCAACGGATAACCTAAGGATGAAGGGTTTTCCTTGATCGAGCTTATTAATTTGGTATTGAGTTAACATTACTTTCACTGCGGCGGCGGCCGTCTTTGTGGATATCATTACAGGGACAGAATTACACTTAGCAACCGCTGCTGATAATTTTTTAATCTGACCTGGCGTTAGGTATATTTCTCTAACTGTGTATTCCGTTTTCATTTTCCTTGATTATATCAAGGTTGTTAGATTAAACTTGGACAGTCATTCTACCTTTGACTGAGTCAATCGGCAAGAATCGATCGCTAGACACAAGCGCAAATACGTTTAAAGGATCATCTGGAACTCCTCCAAGCGTCCAAGTTACTTCTATTTTTGCTGTTGAATTAATCATTCGATCGGAGTGTTTTGATACGTCAAAGAAAAAAATAGGATAAAGAGTACAAAATTCTTCAATGTTAATCTGTGATCCGCTGTCAGCATCCTGATATTTTTGCATCGCTTCCATCAGGTACATATACGGTCTAGTGACATTTTTTGCAGCGCCGGCTGTAAAATTACATTCGATCGCTCGTTCTGGGTATTGTTTAGAGTTTATTCTGACAAATATTCTCCTAACGTTAGCGTTATCAAAAACGGCTTTATTTTGTAGCTGGTTACCAAGTCGTTCTGTTTTTTGAAAGACAACAAATACATGCCTTGGTAATTGTTCGCTCGAAATAGCTGAAATAAGCAATGTGTAATCGATTGCGTTAGGAACACTTGTTTGAGATATTTTATGCTGAAGAAAATAAATCTTTTTTGTAAAAGCCTCTAACGTTGTGTTAAGTTCTGCTAACATAGCCACCGACGAAACAATTCGAGGCATCCAAAGTGGTAATTTCGTATTCACAAATTTGTGATCAGCTCCACCAACTCGAATAAGACAAATATTTTGGTCTGCAGGATCTAAAATAAGCCTGTGTCTAACATAACTTCTCCATTATCACCTGCACCTGGTGGTGTCATACCAAAGTTGTTGCATGCTTCTGTCAACGAATTTCTTGTGGCGTCTGCTTTCGCAGCTGCAGCTGGTGCGGCTATTCCAAGGCTTCCAGCATTCGCTATAAGAAAATTTCTAACTGTCACAACATTTGCGGCAGCGTCAGCGCCGTGTGCAAAAACACCGCCTAAAATAAATTCACTTCCAACAGCTTGTCCTTCTCCTGTATCTTTGAACCACATCATGATTGTTGCAATTGATCTCGAATAACCTTCGCTAAATGAAATAATATTTAATATTGTACTTGCAACCGGTAACCAATCATTAATATCCTCCACTGTTTGATTTTCTAGTTGATATCGTGCACCTTCAAACAAACTCAAGCCATTATTTGCTAGCGCAATATCTGCGCCAGCTACAATATCACCATCAGCTGCTGTTAATATCCTACCACGAACTTCAAGCATAGCCTTGTGAGGCAGCAAAAACACATCTTCGTCTCTGGTGTTAAATTTTCTTAGACCAGCTTTATTTGGTTCGTTTGAGTTCTCGTCGAGGTATTCAATATACTCGAATTCTGTTGCTGTATTGTCAGTATCATATTCCTCACCAAAATCAAGATAATTTTTAACTGACATTTTTATTTTATAATCACCACACAAAAGTCCTAAATCTGAGGCAAATCTAATTTTCGACTTGTTTTGTTTACTCGCTTACGTACCACGTCCTCACCGCGTGGCGACAGTAATTTTTTGTGGTAGCCATCATAGCTCGTTCTGTTTCCGCTGTTGGTGCAATATCTGATATTGCTCGTTTTATTTCCGACACCGTAGGTTTTGCGCCCTTAATTTTTGCCCAACTTCACTGCCTGCTGCACTAGCTGCCTCCGTCGCAAAAGCTTTGCTGGTATCAAGAGCAATTGGTGCTACTTTACGTGCAATTCCTGGGATATTCTCGATCACCTTTGTAAATATATTTCCAAATATCCACCTACAATAGCTCTTCGATAAACTTTTTATTTTGTCTCATCGTTGTTATTAAATTAGGTTTACAAATTTTCTTTCGATCTATACGTTGCATAAATGTAAATAATACGTGACAATTTCATTGTTAAGATCTATTTGTCGTCCTGATTGATCTGTTAGTTGCATTATTATGTTGGTTATTTGATTTTCAGGAGTAATCGGATAGTATATTATTTATCGAGGAGTAATTTGAATCAGTGAACCAGGCGGAACATCTGGCTAAAAATTATAGATTGTTTACCCGCGACTTCCCTTGGCTGAGTAAGACCCTAATGCAATAGAGCAATTGATTAAAATTGTATTTACTTCGTTATGTTAACTGGAAGATCTTCGTCATACGAAATACTTTGTTCCGTAACACTGCCATACTGTCGACGATTCAATCCTAGCAACGATGCGATACTAGTCACTGGTGAAAAATCTATTATCAAATTATTTTTTAATGTGATTCTGGCTCGTAGCGTATTATAGTTGGAGTTAATTCAGAATTGTCTGCGGCAGTGTATTTTGTTATCAGCTTTCTTATCGTTTTGTTGAGATCAGTTACATTATTTGCCCCCTGTGGTATTTTGACTGACACCCATGCACCAGAATTAAATGTAAAGTCATCATTGACGTTTGTTTTTACATTTGCCATGAAATGCCATATCGTAGCAGAAATTAATCCAATTTCGTACTTGCTACCGGGATCCAGTATTATTGGCGGATCATAGTAGACAGAAAAGTTTGCGCTGTCATTCGTTGTTTGTGACGAGTCAAGTAATAGTGTTGTTAACATTTATATAAGATAGCCATGTAAAATTTCATACTCGTCTGTTGTTAGAAATCCACTCGATCTAAGATTATCTAATATGTCCACGATCTCGCCGTCGATTTCAGAACCTGCATTACCTGCTTCTTTTGATGATATTAATAAGATAAGTCGGTCAACCATTTCTGCGTTTGATGTAAAAACTTTAACACCTGTTCCAGTACTTTCCTCTGGTATTTTATTTTTTACCTCGCTCGTCCTCGTACTTATCAAATAGTCTTTTGAAATTCCAACCTTTACCATAACTTCCTGGTTTACTTCAATACTGCACTGCTGTCGTATGTAAAATATCTGCAATAATTCCTTCTCTTATAGTATCCATCATCGCCAACATTTCTCCTTCTGTTTTAGCTTCTTCTACTCTTCTATCAGTTTCTATACTAGATGCAAAAATTTCTTTTAATTATTTTAAATTAAACTTTCAAATCTTTCCTTTGACCATTTTCGAACATCTTCAATGTCTTTGATATTATATTTTTCTATAAAAACATTGTATTCTTTGTTCGATATTTTTCCACGTGGAGTTTTTGTGAAAAATATCATCTGTTTTTCGGGTGGCATCATTTCTGCGATAGATTTAGTCATCAGTTTTTGTTGCTCAGCTAATTCTTTAGTTTGCCCTGATAAATTTTGTATCAACTCCATTAACTCGGCGGGCTTAACTGCCAATTCTGCAATAGACTTTTGTAGCGCAAGAGGGTTGTTTATTAATCTGTCAAATTCAGCCTGTCGTACAGCAGGTTCAGCAATATTTCTAACAAGTTCCTCTACAATGTTTTAAGTTTCTTCTTTCGATTTTTCTCCTAGTAAACCTAACAAACCTTTTTCTTTAATTTTTAATAGTTCTTCTGGAGATAACGCGGATATTTCTGGTTGTTTGCCAAGTAGTGCTTCGGTAACAGGTTTAAAAAATTTAGTGGCTGTTTCTTCTGCTTGAACTTGTCCCCGACGGGCTTCTTCCACCCTTTTCTTAAAAACAACTTGAGATGCTGCAAGCTTTTTTAGTAATTCATTTTTTTGATGATAATACATTATTTATTTTTATACGCGATATAAAATTTGTCTATAGAAATGTGTCAATACAACAACGAAACATTTTATGCGGATCACGCGCTAGTTTGTCAAACAAAAGGAAATTGTATTTGTCTTTGGTTGCTAGATGATATAATTCAATAAATTTATCTTTCGTTACGTCACCGCATTGCTCGGTTGCAATATTTCTCACATCAACATTATCTAGTCCAGGAAACAGTATTAAACATCCCGTATTTCGCCTAATAAATCTGCCAAAGTTATAAAAACCTTGTGCAAGATAATCGAATTACATTTTTTGTTACGTGTCAACGAAAAATACGACTTAATCTTATTTGTCTCCTCGTTATTTAGTGGAATATCGTCAAATACAATTATTAAAAATATATCATCGCCAGCGTCAAGCCCATCACGAAGTTTATCGTTGTAGTCTCGTAATAACTCGTATTTGTCTTGTTGCGGATTAATTGTGTAAATATATGCCTTATCGTAATTAAAGTTATCGTTGAGTAAGAGATTTAGCAAAAGGTTTGTTTTGCAAGAGCCTGTACGACCAACAATAAGATAATGACAATCTGGAAGTTCGTTATTGTGTTTATGTTTGATTAATCGTTCGGTGTCAAAATTTAATATCGTTGACTTCGCCATTGTTGTTATACAATTTTATGTTATATAATTTACGTAATATGGCCTATTACACAAAGATTGGAACAGCACTTACAGGAGCTGTTTCCGCTGACGAACCAATAATAACTGATACGTCATCGCTAGTCAAAAAAACCGGCGACACAATGACAATAAACTTATTTATGTCAAATCAACGAGTTCTAGGTTTAGAAACAAATTATCCGCCAATAAAAGTTGTTGATACACAAGCTGTTAGTTATGCACAACTAAAATCTGTTGACGGTAACAAACTATCACTGACAGGAGGAACTTTAAGCGGTAACTTGGACATGTCAGGAAAAAAATAATAAATTTAGAAACAGCGTATCCGCTAAGAAACTTAAATCAAATCCAAGCGGTAAGTTATTTACAGTTGAAATATGTTGATGATAACAAGCTTGATAAAACCGGTGGGACTGTTACAGATAATATTAACATGTCAAGTAAAAAAATTATTGGGTTGGAAACCGAGTATCCACCAGCAAATGTTGATAATACACAAGCTGCAAGTTATGCGTACCTAAAATCCGTCGACGATAATAAACTTAACAATGCCGGCGACACAATGAGAGATAACCTTGTAATGAGCAATAACTCAAAAATAACTGGATTACCAACAACTTCACTAACACCTGCTAATGAGACTGATGTTATTAGTTACGCTCAGTTAAAAGAAGAACTCACCCCGTATTTTAAACGATCCGGTGGACCAATATCAGGTAAGATAAATATGAGAGACAAAAAATAACAACAACATATGTTACAGTTAACCATAATGATCTAATGAAGAAAGCGTACGTTGACAGTGTGTCTGGTGGTGGTATAAAACGAACCAAAAACAATGTTGGGTATATTCCAACACTTTTTAAGGCAACTGATAACCGAGTTGGGTTTGAGGTAAGTGCATCATCATATTCTCCTGAAAATTACTCCTTCTCTGATAGACAAGAATGGACTACTAATGGAGAAGTTGAAAACTTTTGGATTAAAATTAAATGTGCCATTGAAGTTGCTATTTGGCAATTTCAATTGCGCGGTCGATTAAACTCCAGTGTTGGTCGAATTTATAATAGGCAATTGGAAGGATCAAACAATGATATCGACTGGGTAATATTATATAGTACAACAGACATTTATATTTCAACAACACAATATTTTACGATTCCAACTGCGAATACTGTCAACAAGTACTTGTGTTTACGAGTTTATGTTATCACTGTTGAATATCCGTTTCCAGGATTGACAGCATTTCAAAATATACACACTCGATGATCAGATTTAATCTAACGTTGTAAAATAAATGTCACATTTATATACAATCATTGCGAGAGAATTTTATGATAATATTTTTAATCCTAAAATAAATGTTGGAGACGAATCACTATCAGCACGTGTGATAAATACTAGGAAAAATTTTTCAATTCCAATGATAAACTCTCCATTGTCAGAAGAAGAAAATTTGTTTATTCTCGTTGTGCATATGCGAAGACCGCAACTATTTGAAGCAATAATAGACTAATGATAGTATAGACAGTTACTGTAATCCTGATGATTGTATAGAAGAAACTAAACAAATTGGAATCCTGCTAAAAAAAAATATTGCTCGAGCTTAATTTTGAAAATCTAGATTTGATAATAAAAGCAAACTTAATAAAACAACGAGCATATGGTGAAGGAGTAAGGGAAAAAGAACGAGTAAATGATAGCCGTGATGACCTCGACAAACTAGCGGAATCTAAGATAATAGGAATAAAAAGGAACAAAGAGTTATACAATAGTTTTTCAAAACGAAAACTTTTTAGACATCTCGGCATGTACTACTACGACAAGGAAACCCTAGTTAAAGTTGCTAGAATGACGCCAGATACAGAGTTAATTATAAAAGCATACTCGACGCACTTCTACCAATGATGCGTAAAAAAACCCCCAGAATTTGATCCGATTATTGTTCAAAAATCTCTATCGATAATCAAAGATTTTGACAATGAAATTAGTAATCTCAGCGATAATGAGTGAGAAAAGTTTTTTGAGGAAGTCAATCAAACAACATTTGGTGTAGGGGTTGGTTCTTATTACGACATAGGTGAAGAACATGATATTCCACTTCCATCACTCCAACGCTCTAGAAAATTATCATTGCGAAATTATTACAATGAAGTCGAGAAAATGTTCACAAAACAATACGAAACATTATGGCTTAGAGTAAATACTTTTGCCCAAATTACCTTTCTTGGACGAAAATCACTCCAAAACTTAATGCTGATAAATTTTGTTGACGCATATGCAATTATCAGACAATATCTTGTCCTCAAAAAATTTACTTTCAATCAAATAAGCTTGGTACTTGGGTTTATTGATGAAACAGAAAGAGAATACGGTAATTTGGTAAATAAAACAGATTTTTATGAACGTGAAGTAGAAAACACGTTTTGATTCCTACAGTTGGTTAAAGAAAAATGAGGTATTGACAGATGAACGATATAACGATACTTCGTCTGATGTTTATGACAAGTACAGAGATTTTATAGCTGATCCTAACAATAATAAGTTTCGTGAGTTTCTTGATTCGATTGTTGGTGCTAGAGTTTTAAATATTGTATAAAACTGTAAACAAATATTGTATAATGAAAAAACAAATAATCGATTTCAATCATATTTCAGAAGAAATTCCAAAACAAGATGTTGACGCTCTAATGCAATATTAAAGATATTATTATAAAAACCTTTGGTGTGTAAAACAATGTTACAAGTTTTTACAGCAGAATACTTCGAGTAATATCATATTTACCATTGCTGATGACAAGCTCTGGTATAATTTCAAGTGGAGCATCATTAAATCCGTTTTTGTTAATAATATCAGGTGTTGGTATTTCTCTTTCAACGGCTTGTAAAAAATTGAGCTTCGACTTGAGACTAAAACAATGCTTGTGAAACAGCGAGCGTCACTTACAAAAAATTACTTGATCAGATGCTAGGTGTAATATATGATATGGACGATTTAATACGAGAGTTTCTTATTATTGACAGTATGTTAACAGATATTCTGCCAATGAGAGTTAGCAAATACGAAAATAATTATCAAACAAAATATGATGATGATAGGGTATAAAATTTTGTCTAAACTTTAGAAATAAAATAATCTCAAACAATTGTTTCACTTACCTACTCACGTACAGATCCACTTGCAGAATGAACACGAAGAAAAATTTTATCTAACATTTATTAATAGTTGTAAGGGAATATAAGTGTTTCTAGATCAGAGACCCCCTTACCCCGACAAAACATATTTTGTCAGAAAAGCCTTCATCATTTTGAGCTAGAAAAGGCTGTTGAAGAAAATGTCAACATAGAAGGGTTTTGGAGGGGTAGGGTCTCTGAGATAGAAACCTTATATTCCTTTACTATTAGAGGCGTACCATATTATAAGTGAAAGTACTAAATTCGTGGAAAAAATGCAACTGAAGGTTTTGGTTGAAAAGTAAGTGACTCAGAGCCAATAACCCAAGACGACGAAGAATTCTTATTTCCGATCGCTGAATGGACTATCACACACCAGCTTTGCAATTTTCCGCGTTAACTTTGTTGATACAATGTTTCGGATTTAGACTAGCTATAGACGTCATACAGGTCATAACATACCTTGGATCCCTACAAATAGCATGCAAATGACCAAGCATAAACATGTTTTCTTAAGCTGTAATGAGAATGGCAAAAATATGCTTACATTTTTGCATCCTGAATTTCCTCAAAATATACTTTCTTAGTTCTGCAAATCCGAATTACAAGAGCTATATCATGGGCTCTGAAGCTTGATTATACATTTCGAAATTGTACTGCAATTTCGATTACATTTCCACGTGCAGTAACATTCTCCTTACTGCACTCAGTATGAAATGAATGTGATATTCCATAGCGTCTTTTTGATAATTACAATTGAAAGAGTTCATATTTTTCCGACATTATGATTTCAGAATATTCAATGACAGAACAGAAACGTACATGCAGCTGAGTCAAAACGCGTCCGTCCCTGCTCAAATCACAGACACATGCATGTATCCTTTGGGTCTCGGTCTCGGAGCCCTTAAGAACAAATCGTGTAATAATTCGTAAACAATGTAAGTTTTGTTAAAAGTTAATTTATATTTTGAATCATCATTATACCTGTACCAAAATTCAAAACTTAAAACTATTCATGGCTGCAGATATTTGTTCCGTGACAGTTTATTTATGAGTACCAAATTTTGCTTTCCTTGTTAATAACGTCATCTGTTTCAGAGCAGTCGATCACAGCGCCACTCGCGGCCATCGTAGAGATAAGAAAAAAAATGTAAGATCACAGAAAAAATGGCAACATTATGAATCAATATTTTCTTCTCCTTAACATCTATGTTTTTGTTTAAGCTTCTTGGCCAAAACAACGATGCAGTTTTCGGCCTGCATTTATGTCAGGGTTAGAAAAGTTTAAATATGTTTTGTTTCCAAAATTACGTAATTGTTAATGTACCAGAATATAAATATTTATATTTTTTAAAAATATAATGATTTCAATATATTAGATTTCTTTTTTTCTTAATTCAATAGTGGAAATAAGGAAAGAACGAAAAAATGTCAGTAAATTCAACAGCAATGTTGATAATTGTCTAATTAATTGGTCTCTATAGGGAAAACAAAATGCGACGTGGGCGGAGATAAGAAGTCACTTGATTTTATTAATTAGACATTTGACAACAAACAAGTTGCATCAAGGGTTTCAATTCAGTGACATTATCGACAAATAAAGTATTTGGAATGGGTACAAAAGCGTATTAGGCAGTTTGACTATTTTGATCATTGTTATGGATAATGTGTAAACTTACTGGATTTAGACTAGGTTGAAGGATTTTCTTATCTTGCATAATTGTCAAGAAAACATCTGAAAATTGCGTCATTAGTTACATATTATCACGTGATATCAACGAAATAGAATGGTTACACCGAAACACCTGATGCTCCGAAACTGATGGCGCGACGATATTTTGTGTGGAATTGACACAGCTAATAAATCCAGTCCATAATCAGCGGAATGGAGTAGAATAGACACCCCTCAAATCCATTCATTCCAGACCAATTGGAAAAGCTATTGCAATGCGCATTCATTCACAATGTGGCTGTAAATTTCAATTTAAGTAGACCAATTCAAAAACAACAATTCTTTTTGAAACTGATGTCAAGCGTGCGATTAAGTTCAAAGGTCCCTGGGCGGTGCTATGTGCGCATTAATATTGTTATTGTGGATTGATGAATCCACGGTTGTGTACATATTCTGTAATACAGCATAAATTGAATTACTTTGTTTCTTGTTGTGTATTTTGTATAATTACGTCTTAGGTAGAATAATAAAATGAGTATATAATAAAAAGGTTACTGTATTTGTATGGGAACTATGAACTCGTTTTCTTGGATGGATAATGCACTCCCACAGGTCGTGCAATATCCATCCGAAAAACCTCGTTCATATTTTCCCATACAAATGCAGTAATCTATAATTATAAAAACAATACAAAATAAATATCAACTTTTCTTCTATTCATATCAATGAGGCGATACAATAAGGAATAGGAATGGATTTGGCTTAATTTCAAGTTAAATACTAAGTTGTTTATTTCGACATATGCATTAGACATTGCATCAGTTAGCCGTTATTAACAATGAGCTTGGAGATGGGGAAATCTACTACTGTATGCTTCTATGGATTATGAAATAGTTTCTATGAAACCGTATAAGACAATGGTTACAGTGAAAATCGTTTAAGTTTACAATTCTTAGTTATCTTTACTAACGGATCTTTTGCAGAATCTTCTGTGATTTTGAGGCTGCATCTTCTTCTGGATGATTTAAAAATATCGTGCTTTTGTCTCGAGAACCATGGATTCATCACAGAACCATACATCAGATGACAGGGCAGTGGAGGAAAATGACGAACATTTTAAGGTCTTAATTCCAGCTGTCGTATTATCCGTGATTGCCATGGCAATCGGGACTCTTGGCAACAGCCTAGTGTTATACATATTCAAATTCAGGTACAAACCGTCCAATCATCGTTGTTTCATCTTAAGTTTGGCTACGTTTGACCTATTGTTTGACTTGTTTGGAATACCTTTCATGATTGTTGAGATGAGACTTAATTATATTTTCCCCAGCGAAGCCGCCTGTAAGGTACACCGCTTTATCAACTATTCCTATGGATGCGGCTCAGGTTTAACTGTCACGACCATCGCAATAGACAGATATTTGAAAGTATGCAAATCAAATGGAACACAGATTACCCCAAAAATGGCCAAGGGTTTGTGTTTCTTGTTAGCCTTCATTGGTATCCTTGTTGCACTTCCTTCTGTGGAACTGTATGGACAATACAAAGTACAAAAGAAACAAAACATAACGGTCATCCAGTGCCTTCCCCAGAACAAATATGAAGAAAACCCACTATTTCCTACTTTATACAACGGTTTTCTTGCACTTTGCTTCACAGGGTCGGTGGTGACCATTTCTATCTGCTACACATTGATTGTTCGTAGAGTCGCGTCCCAGTCGTCTGTCGTAAAACCCCACCGTGTGGCAAAAATGTTGTTCGTTGTGACCGCAGTTTTCATTGTCAGTTACATTCCTTATTTCAGTCTCATCATCACCGTCTATGCCAATAAAAATTACAAGGAAGACTGGAGCAAGACGGAAGAAGCATTTTTTGAGGTATTCTGGCGATCTTTCCTGATTAATAGCTTTGCCAACCCGATCATCTACGGATTCATGGATAAGAACTTTCGTGTTGAGTGTAAAGCTTTATTGTACAGATTCATAAACAGAGGATAGAGGCATATTATTAACTTTTCATTTTAACACACAACCATTAGTAACATCCTGAATCTGTATTCACTGAGGTCACAAAGCCTTTATCACGGCAACATAATGGAGCTTACCTTGATATTGTTAGCGTAAAATATATGTCCCATCTTTCGACTGAACCTTACATAGAATTTTAAATAGATCAATGCACTTAACGAAGCAATAACTGCATGTTTTCATGTGAATAGACAGTTATCATTCCTTATCGATCAGTTTTGTCAGTTTATGCGAAGACATGTAACGAAATAATTAATATTCCATCCATGGGACAAAATACAGTGGAAAAATGTGACAGTGCTGATTGGCTTTTGATCAATGTAAATTATCAAAGAAATAAATCATTTTTTTTCTACAATAGATCCCTGCAAATAATTATTGATTCGGGTTGTAACATAATTTTATTCTGTTTAGCATAATAAATTTTTTCAGCTAATTGTACAGTTTTGAGTGTTTGAACATGACATATAGACAGGAAGGTGAAAAGAAATAACTATCTTGATTGGCACAATGTTCCCTAATTGTTAAAGATTGTTTGTATTTTCGGTGATCCACCAGGGTAAAGTTCACAGGTATTCAGTGTATTCCTTGAATTACTTTTGGAAGTTACTCCAAATGAAAACGTGAATCCCCAATTTTTTTCGTAACATAAGCGAATCTCCCATTACTTTTTTAAAAAATCCACTTAAAATATTTCAGTTGTGATTTAGTTCCTTTCACTTTTGAGTGAGAACAAAATCTATTTGTCAACATTTGTTAACTGAAAATCTGTATTTTTGTGCATAAAAGCACCATACAGCTCAAACGTAAAACACTCGTCACATCAGTTAATCGCATCAACAACAGAAAGAGATAATAATAATAATAATAATAATAATAATAATAATAATAATAATAATAATGTGTAGTGATACATGGTGCAGACAAAAATAACAGCCCAGTCAAATACATGCTGGAGCTGGGAAGTGATCTTTTAAAAAGAAATTCTTCATCATCTCGTGTAGGGGCAAGAAAACACTATAAAAACAAACCCTCAAAGTCTAAAAGTGGTATAGGGGATAAATCTAAATAAAGAATGAGACAAATTAAACCGTAAGATGGTTATATAAGGTGTTGAGTTTTATCTGCTTTGTCCATTTCAGGAAAGAAATGCGTATTAAGATGAACCTCTTCCAGCTGACAAACTAATAGTAGCAAGACAGTTATATAGTGAACTAAGCGTCATTAGTAACAAAGAGCCGTTTTTAAGTCTATTTAATTTTGTTTTTGTTTAGTAGATTGTTACAACTCTACGGTCATAAACTATGTATCAGAAACAAACAAAACCAACAAGGTTTGTAAAACTTAACAAATAATTTTATTCTCTAAATTAAAAAATGAAAATTTAAGAATGAACTTCCAGTAATATGAATTAAGTCCAAAATAATACAATAAAATTCTACACAAGTTCAAACGTTTCGAGAGTTCCGAATTAACTTCAGGTCATTGAATGTACTGATGCGTCAACAGTCTTGATGTATCACAATCATATTGTCCAGAACTCTGTTGAATATTCACAATAATTCCAGCATAATATTTTAGTCCAATGAACATTTTGTAATTCCAGTGCGTAATTAAAACAAATGTTTCCTCTACAACATAGGAAATAGGAATGAATTAATTGATCAACTCTACGCCTTTATATACACCCATATGGCTTTATATCAAAATTTTTCCAACTTCATAAATTTCGCAATACTCCCTACGAAACTTCTGTAACAATATCGCACGTCGCAACAGAACCTACCTGACTGAACCATCCAAAGGGACTTTTCTCCAAACTCGTATTTATTATTAAAATGTTGTCAACACCTGTTTATGCATTCCATAGGTATGCGCCAAAAGTAAAAGTCACAATATAGATATAGATAATTAGATCAAATACATTCCACTCGCAAACAAATAACTAATATAAGCTTTGCGATAAGGAAAGGGTTTAAAATATGCTAACAATAATAAAACTGGTGACAAATTTTATTTTCTTTGTGAATTTTTGAAGTAACCTAGAGTTCATGCATGGAAATCGTATAACATAACTGGAAAAATAAACAAGAAAATAAATAACTAAGTAAATGATTGACACAACTGAGCCCAAGTTACCGCGTGATTGTATGAAGCACTCTTTGATACAACAAACATGAAAAAAAGATCAAAGAAAATTTATAATTTATCAATAGAAATGAGAGCTACCCCCAGAGTAAGAATTTAAAGACTACAAAGGGAGTGGGATGTTTTTGGTGGGTGGAGGGACAGTTTTGCAAATATTTAAATATTTACGAATAAAAAATTTCATTTTCAAGACACAATAAACGATATATATATATATATATATATATATATATATATATATATAGTTATATATATATATATATATATATATATATATATATATATATATGGATATATATATATATATATATATATAAAATCGAAATGAACATTTCCACACTTGATACACAAATACCAAAGTAAGTGAAAAAATATATCCACGTTTAATAATCTTGCAATAATAACAAGACTCATAACATATGAATAGACATTTAAAAAATATACTAAAATACTTGTATAAATATTCATTTCATCGCAATGAGAGCAAATTCAGACTTCAGTGAAATTTAGGATTTGTATTGATTTTAATAACATTTTAAGGAGATTATCATTGGAAAACTTCGACAATATGAGTGTGGGAAAGGTTAATTAGAAATATACGAGGCGACCCTCCCGGTAGGAAAGGCATTGTATGAAGTTGACTACACCAAGATCCCAAACCAATACGATGATACAATTGGACTGATAGTGACGGGTATAAATTCATTGACAATATATGTTGTGATAAACTTTTTACAGTAATGAGAAAAGATACTTTCCAAAGGATAACAAATTTAGCATCTTGCACATGAATAAGAAGGTTCCTTGACTTTTGAAAGATGACTTAAATGAAATTCCATTTAAAGGCTTTAGTGGGTTCATCTCTAAACTGCAAGCATTCAAGGCGGACAAAGATTAGTCGACAGTTTGTCAAAAAATAAACAAAAGGTGTGATTACGAAGTTGTAAGTTTTGACGATCACTCGAACAGTTATTTTATGTCAGAACCAAGAGCTAGTTTGGTTCGGTTAGTTGCTTTTCTTGCCATATCGTCAGTATTACTATTGACATCAATTATAAGCAAAGCATTTTTTAAAACTCAGTATACATTAACCATTAACGACATATCTAATTATCCTCAGGATCACTACTACTACTACTACTACTATTACTACTACTACTACTACTACTACTTCTACTACTACCACTTATTATTATTATTATTTAAAACATTTTTAAAACAAATTGTCATTTACCGATTCCACAAATGAGTCCGAAATAACCGTATCATACTGGACACGAATGATTTCAAATTACTAATCCTGCTTACCATCTTCTGACACTTCCGATGTTTTTGCAAGAGTTATATTCAACTTGAAATCATGAAGAAGAGCACAGTGATGCTAAGGAGAATGATATATAAATGTATTCATTTTTGCAATTTAATGACTCTTTGTGTCTTTTTATGTTTTAAATGCATCTGTCTCTGTTGTGAACATTTGTTCCTAGTAACTGAAACACATCCTCATTCGTTTAATCTTTTTGTCTATTTTATCAATACACTAAGAAACTAGTATCTGCATCATATAAAATAAAATGAACGCATACCTTTCTGATATCGTTATTGCAAAGATTTAATCCACTCAGTTGTTAAGTTTCAAACACATTCACCTTGTATCTTGTACCAATTTGAAGAAGAGGAATGGTGCTGTCCTTTGTTACTGACTAAAGTGAGTGTCGGTGCATTTAATGTCTGTTTTAAAAACTTAAAAACGTATTTCTGAAAGTTCTGTCCGCCAATAAAATAATTGAACTTCACATTATGTTCCTACTGGCGAATGTGAAATTTAAATCGCGTATGAGCTAGCTCCTCTCATGTAGCTCTGATTTTTCAACATAAGTATGTGTGTGTCTGTGTGTGTGTGTGTGTGTGTGTGTGTGTGTGTGTGTGTGTGTGTGTGTGTGTGATTTGGATTTTAAACGTAGCTTTAACAATTTTTCAGTCATATCGCTACGATGTCAGCAGTGTGGCAGTTTATAGTAATGTCTATCACTGGGGTATCATGTAGCATGATGTCCCACCGAGTCCTAACACTAACCTCTTAATGCTGAGTACCATTTTTGTATCTTTTTATCACTCGGTCGGGGTTCGAACCCGCGATCTCTTTCATCCGAGGCGGACGCTCTAACCACTAAACCACAGGAGCGGTCTCACATGTAAGAATGTTCCCCACTCATTATTCATTTTAAGGTATATAACAAAAATTAAAGTTATATGAAATCTGCAGTTCGTACTCAGTCTTTAACATTATTTTGTCATGTCTACATATTTTCCAAATTATTCATTACTTGATTTAACTTTTAAATTGTTTTAAAGAACTCAACATCTATACTTTCTTCGTTGGCACCAAATACAATCATATGCTATTAAACCTTTTTCATGTATATTTCAACGTTGTAATCACCATCATAAATTTGAACAGTCCATGTTTCATTTTGATTGTTTCGCTTATTCATTGTATTGCTTTTGATTTTATCAAAAGTATTGTAATATTCAACAGCATAATATATTCTATAGCCATTTTTCCCTGCATCTTACGTTGGTCGTTTTGACAAGTATCTCGCATATTTCAAAGCTGAAACCACCATCATAAATTTGGGATGGACCAGTCATTAACAGATTCCTCAGGTAAAATGATAGTTCACGTGGTACTAGTGAATATAAAGGCCGAAGGTGAGCGAAGTCGGGATTTTGATGCGTATTGTCCCCAGAGAAAGATGATTAGAGTGAACAAAATAATCGTGAGGTAATTGATCTAATAAGTAGGCTAGATATGAAGTGCCCGAGGAAGGCTTTCAATGACTCTAGCGAAATTAAAGGCGGTAAATGGAATCGTTGTTTTTATCTTGTTTGTATAGGCAAGCACCAGAAGATTTAACGGGCGCCGACACCAATCTCTGAGTAAGAACAGAGTACAACAGCAAGGGGGAAGGTTCGCTACTAAAGCTGTAAATCTTCGTTTATGCAAGTCCTCTTACACGTCACAATTCTCTGTAATGAAATAGTTGGTTTGCCATTTCTGTTCTTAATTGGATTGGTAAAATACGTTTCTTTGTTGATCTTGAAGCATCGCTGAATTTTATAGACATCCATTGTTACGTATATGTAATTTAATTACTTTTGTGTTAGTTTTAAATTTTTTATTTTATTTTTATTTCATTACATGTTATTGTAATGATAACTTTATTCACTGGAATTGACATTTTTTAAAGAAAATTCAGTTCAGTTCATTTTAGCCTGATTAAAACGCAGTAGTGTTGCTACATTGTAATTTTAGCTGACCTAGTTCCTGACCTTGATTCAGAATTGGTAAACACAGAGTGAAAATCATTGGTCATACTCAAGGTCGTACTTGGCCTGCGTCTTAGTTTGAATAAAAAACCTTTTTTTAAAAATTCATTTCCAGTGTGGGAATCATTGACTTTTAGCTAAGGCTATACTAGAGTACGTGATAATTGACTTGTAGGATTTTTTTGCGCCGCTTGGACTAAGTGATCACGTGACCCCATCACGTGGTTCTAAATTACATTTTAGCTGGGGCTAAAACTGAAGTTTTATTTATAGTGAAATAGTCAGTCGTATTTCATACCTTCAGAACTCAGAGGTATTTTGTGTTGTGACCAGTTTAAGTTGAATTTTTTATTTAAATTAATTTATTCACCCTGGAAAATATTCTTCTTCATCAGAATTCTTGGACAAAGACATTTATTGGAAATTATTCGGAATTCTAAAGCCGGAATATTATTCTTGATTCATAAAATTCAACAAGGAACTGTTTACACAACAGCACAAAACAGGATATAGAAGACATCATCGCCTTCCATCTTGGAACTTCATCGGGATTCGAACTTTGATTCATTTAGAATTTTTCTGTGATAGGACTTACATTTTTAAATTCTAGGACTAATTTTTGGATTAGATTCACAAACCGTAAGTCCTTTTTTATATTTTTACCTTGTTTTCTAGGGAAATGAATTATATTGTTAAATTTTTACAAAGCTTGATGGCTTCACTCTTTTCTTTATTACTTGTACGAGCCTAGACACGTAACACCATAATTTGGATAATATATAAAGTAAATCAATGAATGATCCAATTACACTAGCAGAAATAACAGCAGTCTTAAAAACACGCATAATAACTGTTAATAATCAAGTGTATTTACAGTTGAGTTTTTTAAAAGTCTTTTGGAGAGATATTGGTCTGTAGTTGTAAGAGCAATTCATTTTGCCTATAATAATGGTTAGCCATCACTCAGAAAGATGGTGTTATATTCTGTCTCTCCAATGGGGAAAAGCCAACACAATTAATGTCTCATACAAACTCACACCAGCATGCATTGAAAATATACTTGAACTTACACCTCCATTAATTAAAAGTAGTGATCAAACTGATTTGATTAGAGGCAGATGCATAGGAAAAATATCCGTATTTGTTTATGACAATATGTTTTAACCGATAAAATGCAAGTTATATGGACTTCTTCTATTAATTAATTTTGGGAAGTCTCCAATCTTTCCTTGGGGAAGATTTGCCATGACGACTGTGACGAACTATACCGTTGGGGTGGGGTGCTCCCAATATTTTATTTAAACTATTATAGAAGTTCCACCCAGGTTCTATTGTGTGGGAAGTGAAAGATAGATGTAAAGCTCCGAGCCCCCAGTCAGCAATGCTGACGGTTAGATGGTTAAATATAGAAAAAAGTTTGAAATTCAATGAATAACAATTTAATAACAATTCAATAATCAAATTACTCAAATGTCCAATTACACTCGACCCTTTAATAAGCCTATTGCATCCCTTGATTAGCAGTGTGAGATTGATTTCCACCTGTCCTCGTATTTCTACTCATCTGTTGTATCCTTTCTCTCTCTTATTTCTCCAAATTCCTTCTCCTTCTCCTCAACTTTCTCTAGACTCCTTCTCCTCCTCCTCAACTTTCTCCCCCACGACTACACTTCTGTCGACTTCGACTGTCTCTGCTACAGTTTCATTTCCGTCTCCAACTCTTGAAGACTTGGGACCCAATGGAACCGGAAGTTCTCTGTCCCCTAGAAAGCTTCCTGTGAAAACATAAGGACGGCACAATTGTTTTCCTTAGCCCTCTCACCTCACACTGCACACAGCCTATCATCAGATAACGGCTATTAAATTTCTTCGGTTACACATTCGTTCACATCGAGATACCCATACATTTTTGTATGGTAAAACAAACGTCATAATACAGCACGGTATCAATTACATACATCAATAAATTCCGTCACATCAGTACATATTCCTAATCCCGTTATATTAAACAATATCACAATAATCAGACACATTCCTTTACCTTACAACTCCTACAAAGTACGCAACATTCAAATATCCATGCTCTGATATACGCATACGTCCATAGTAATTACTCTTACATACTTCAACCATGTTTCCAAATTCACAATTCAAGCATGTGTAAATTCTAACATAACGCATTAATAAATGCACTGGTTTACTACGAAGTAACCTAAAAGCGAATTACAAAATTAATTCTGACCGCAAGCTAACAATCTACATAATTCCGCCTCGCATCTAATAATTCTCTACCTATGTCTCAAGCCCATTTCTCAAATACGCATGTAAATGAAACACTACAAAGGTAGTTCTATATACTAAACGATCCTAGTAATCAAGTGTACATACTTCAAATAATTACAGTTACGATGCCGTAATATTCTGCACAAAATGAAGCAAATAACTTACTGACCTTTTCGAAGCTTTGTTTTTCCTTAAAATCTACCTCTAAATATTGCCACTTGATTACGAGTGGCTTCTTTCTCGGAGTAAACCCTATTGATCTATAATCCTTCCAGGCAAATACTAAATTACTCTTACGACTTCGGAAGGTATCATTCGGGTCTGAATTGTAATCACGACCTCTATCTCAATTTTGATTGGATATCGCTGTGGACCGATCCAATCAATCTTAGCGGACAATGTCCCTCTCGCTGTCTGTCAACGTGGGGACGGATAAGAACACACCCCGTTCACCCCGTGGACTTTCTTTTTGATCCCTGAACTAGCCTCTTTAACATATAGGTGTGATAACTGGAAGCTTATGCTAAATGACACAACCGGTCGCCTTTGCCGACTCAAGTTTCCGGTTTCCGGCTGGGTATGGTAATCTTGCGTAAGAGTTCAACACTAACCCAGCGGCAATCATTAGAGATCAAATACAAGGCCGCGGTAATATTCCCAAGGCAGGTAGATTATAGCTTATACATGACTTTACAGCTGGTTGCTTAGCAAACGTGACAATGACATATGGACCTGACAAGTGGTTTTGGAGGGACTTGGTATCACGTTCAGCGCAATTCCTCCTTTGCCCAGAGTTCATTCAGCTGCAAACGAGGCACTCATCGCTTGGTCGACAATCTAAGCTCATCCAGTCAACCTTTTTATGCTCTTGGGTGCACGATGTAATGCAACAATGCGTTCTAAATCTCGTCCTTTGGGAGACAAAGCAATTAGTATGGACTTGCAAGAGGGTTGACTTAACGTCCCACTCCTTCGGCTTCCAGAAGTCCCATGATTCGCCTACAAAACAACAGGCTACAAACAACAGGCTAGGTACATTTTACAGCAGAACATGATATCACTTTTTACTGTCCTTCTCATTTTCTGTCTCCTTTTCAACAAGTGCATCTCAGACCTCGTACCCTTTCATGATTTCGGTCAAATATGACTATAACTGAAAATTCAAGTAAGCAGATTTTTATGCATCTCATCTGCTCTATGCAATCACGACGGTAGGTGTTTCATCCCAGCCCATAGTTACTGACTCTGCATGTCTGGATCTTATTAAAATACGCCCTTATGGACAAATCTCACAACAAGAGGTGAAGAATCCCTCAAGTGAAACGGCTAATTTACTGTAAAAGGCATTTGAAGGCAATACAATATATTTTCAGTGGTGTGCGCAAGAATGCTGATACCACTGCAGGCATCCATACCTCAACAGTTAATTTCCTATGGCTCTTCGACGAGAAATAGCATCCAGTCACAATAAAGATAAGATATCTAACAAATCAAAGACCTATCCGATATTCTGTTCATTTTGAATTTTACCTGTCCAATGACGCTGGACCATTGCCAGACTGGAATTTATCATGGGTAACAACCTGTCTGAACAAGATACCACTTGAACTGCTCTCAGGAACTTCATTGGTACACCTCTCAAATAAGTTCTGCCTTTCCACCGCATTGACGAACGGCAGGCGGAATCAGCAAACACGTGTCTTATGGGTGGACCCATCTATATGCAGTTTCGTCAAGATGGGTCAGTATCATTCATGATCCCTCCTGCTTTCATTGCCAATAACAGGTTACCGTTCGGGTAATAATTCCTGTTCACTCTGGACACTTCATCTCAAGGTCATCTCCAGTACGCAGTGCGATTGTTCAAAGTTTCTTAAGGACACGGCTTCACGACTTCTGCTGGATTTGCTAGAGAGAATTTTTTCTGGACAGTGGTCACCTTGACACCTAGATATAGTACTGTCCTGAACCTTTTTCCCTGATAGTCGGAACACCTGAACGATATAATGTCAACCTAGTAACTTTGCATGCAGTTTTCTTTGATTATACATTAGCGAATGGCGAATTACATATTTAAGTTGCAGAAAAAGTGTTTGAATAAATTCTTGGACAGTGAAAAGATAGCGTTTTTCATGCAAAGCAAAACGATGTTAAATTTTCTTGAGTTTGAATCAGAGAAGATTGCTCATACAAGTTTATTGGTTTACACCACTGTTCCTTTTATAGAACCCATATGAAATTATCAAGGAAAAGAAAAAATTCCACTCGGAACCACTAGACAGTTCGTATGGTACAGGACTCACTCGATGAGCGATTCACATATAATTTAATAATCCATAACAAGATATATCATCAGTGATGAAAACGTCACCGTATCAGTTGATGTTTCAACATGTAGTTTCATCTTACAAGAGGGGCAGTTACTTTGAAAAATGAAGTATTTGAAGCTACCATAGAACACAAAATCATTTTTTACATGTTCGCTAAGGCATGTTGGAACCCTTGCCCTTAGGGCGTGGATTCAGCAGATGTTGATTGCAGAAAAAAATATATATGATACCAATTTTGTTGCATACATTAGGTAGATTTTAATTGAATTATTTGAATTTGACTTTGGTTTATAATATAAGAGAGAATCTTAACTATTGCTATGAGTAATATTATAAATGTAAAAGTATGATTTCTTATCTAACTAAAATTTTGTCATATTTGCAATTTTTTTTATATCTGTAATACATTTTTTCCTCCAAAGACTTAAACTTACACTTTTCCCACAGATACCAGATTGTAAGTGATGAAAATGATATGTAAAGGGGTATGTATATGTTTATA